>CM072697.1:7698967-7731967 GCA_036884735.1 Huso huso
AAAGCTAAGTTAGGGCCCGCGCGCTTGGGATATGCCAGGACCATTTGTGGAGCCTCTGGAACCCAACGCTGGTCGCTGGGGCCTGTGCGCCTGGGAGGGGCCAGGACTATTTATAGCGCCGACCCCGGTTGTTGGGCCCTGTGCGGGTGATGGGTTGAGCCAGGGACTATTTTTACAGTTTTTGGGACCCCGACGATCGCTGGGGCCCGGGCGCTGTTGGTGAGGTGCCAGGAAAATTTATCGAGCCGCCACGACACCACGCGAAAGTCGCTAGCCCTGCACGTGCTGGTGAAGTGCCAGGGACAGTTTGGCAAGCCGCTTGGACCACGCCTAAGTCGCTGGGGTTTCGTGCTTGGCGCTGGGAGGTGCCAGGGACCATTTGGTGACACTGGGACCTCGCTGGGGGTCGCTGGGGCCTGTGCACGCGCTGGTGAGGTGCCAGGACCATCTGGCGAGCAGCTGGGACCTGCCGGCTGGGGCCCAGGGCGCGCTGGAGAGGTGCCAGGGACCATTTGGCAAGCCGCTGGGACCCCGTGCGATGTCGCTGGAGCCCCTGCGCTCGCTGGGGAGGTGCCAGGGACCACTGGCGAGCCGCTGGGATACTGTGCAAAGTCGCTGGGGCCCGTGTGCGCGCTGGGGATGTGCCAGGTACCATTTGCGAGCCGCTGGGACCCCGCTTGAAGTCGCTGGGGCCCATGCGCGTGCTGGGGAGGTGCCAGGGACCATCTGGCGAACCGCTGGGACCCTGCACAGGGTCGTTGGGCTCGTCCGCGCGCTGGGGATGTGCCAGGGACTATTTACGAACCGCTGGGACCCAGTGCAAAGTCGCTGGGGCCTGCCCGGGCTGGGTTGTGCCAGGGAGCATTTGGCGGCGTCTGGGACCCCGCGCTAAGTCGCTGGGGCTGTGCTATCGCTGGGAGGTGCCAGGGACCATTTGCTGAGCTGATGGAACCGCGCGAAGTCGCTGGGGCCCATCGCGTGCTGAGGAGGTGCCAGGGACTATTTGGCGAGCCGCTGGGACCCGCGCGAATGTCGCTGGGGGCACCTGCACGCTGCTGGGAGGTGACAGGGACCATGGCAAGCCCTGGGACCCAAAGTCGCTGGCCTCTGTGCGGCGTGCCAGGATATGCCAGGGACCATCTGAGTTTGGGAAGGTACACGAAGTCGCTGGGGCGTGGTGCTTGCTTGGGAGATACGGACCATTTGACGAGTTTCTGGACCCCAACGCAGTGTCGCTGGGGCCCTGTAAGGTGCTGGAGGTGCCAGGGATTATTTTTAGAGCCGCTGGGACCCCACGCGTGTCGCTGGGGCCCGTGCACAGCACTGGAGGTGCCAGGACAATTTGGTGACACTGGGACCCCCGGGTTGCTGGGCCTGTGCATGCGCCTGGGAGTGTGCCAGGGACCATTGGCGAGCCGCAGGGTCCATCTGCTGGTAGCTGGGCCCAAAGGGTGCTGGGGATACCCAGGGACCATTTGGTAGCCTCTGGGGACCTGCGGCCACAGTCGCTGGGGCCCGTGCAGCTTTGGGAGGGCCAGGGACCATTTATAGCTGCTGGGACCCCAGCGCGTGGTTGCTGGGCCCTGTGCGGGTGCTGGGTTGGGCAGGGACCATTTTGCGAGCCTTCTGGGACCCCAAGCGTGATCTGGAAGCCCACGTGGCGCTTGCTGGTGAGGTGCCAGGGAAAATTTATCGAGCCGCTACGACACCACGAAGTCGCTGGGGCCTGCACGTGCTGGTGAAGTGCCAAGGACAGTTTGGCAAGTTGCTTGGACCCACGCGCGTGGTCGCTGGGGTTTCGTGCGGTGATGGGGAGGTGCCAGGGACCATTTGGGTGACTTTGGGACCCTTTACGGGGTCGCTGGGGGCCTGTGCACGCGCTGATGAGGTGCCAGGGACCCATCTGGCGTGCCGCTGGGACCACGCAGAAGCTGGGCCCTCCTGTGCAGGTGAGGTGCCAGGGGACAGTTTGGCAAGCCGGGCTGGGACCCCGCGGATGTCGCTGGAGCCCCATGGCCAGCTGGGGAGGTGCCAGGGACCACTGGCTGGGACACTGTGCAAAGTCGCCAGTCCGCAGCGCCGCTTGGGATGTGCCAGGCACCATTTGCGAAGTCACTGGGACCCCTGCACAGGGTCGTTAGCCTCACCGCTGGGATGTGCTGACTATTTACGGTGCCGCCTGGGACCCTGCGCTGCTGTTACAGCCCCAGCGCTGGGTTGGGAGGTGACAGAACCACTTCATGAAGTCAGCTGGGACCCGCTGTGAGGGACGCTGGGTCCAGTGAGCCGCTGCCTGGGACGCAGCCAGGGACAGTTTGGTAAGCCGCGAACCACGCCGGTCAGTTAGTCTGTATGCGGCGCTGGGGATGTGCCCGACCATTTGCGAGTCGCTGGGACCCCACGCGAATGTCGCCGAGGTTCGTGCACGCACTGGGAGGTGCCAGGGACCATCGGCGTGCCGCTGGGACCCGCGCAAGTCGCTGGCCCAGGGCGCGCTGGAGAGGTGCCAGGGACCATTTGTTGAGCCGATGGGACCCCAGCGCCGAAGTCGTTGGGCCCTTGCGTGGCTGGGGAGGTGCCAGGGACCATTTGGCAAGCCGCTGGGACCCCGCGACAAGTCACTGGAGTCTTGCGCCGCTGGGGAGGTGCCAGGGACCATTTGGCGAGCCGCTGAACCCTGGCCAAAGTCGCTAGCCCGTAGCGCAGTGCTTGGGAGGTGCTAGGGACCATCTGGCGAACGCAGCGTCCCCGCACAGAAAGTCGTTGGGCCCCGCGCGTGCTGGGAGGTGCCAGGGACCATTTACGAACTGCTGGGACCCTGCACAGGGTCATGGCCTGTCCCAGCGCGGCTGGGAGGTGCCAGGGACCATTTACGAACCGCTGGGACCCCTAAAAGACGCTGGGCCCAGCGCTGCTGGGGATATGCCATCGACCATTTTATGAAGCTCTTCTTAGACCCCTCAAGACGATCGCTGGGGTCCGTATACTGCTGGCAGGCGCCAGGGAAATTTAGCGAGCTGGGACGACACCACGCACGTCGCTGGGCCCCTGCATGCTGGTGAAGTGCCAGGGACAGTTTGGCAAGCCCCTTGGGACCACGAAGGGTCGCTGGGGTTTGTGCTTGCGTTGGGGGGGAGGTGCCAGGGACCATTTTGTGTTTTTGGGACCCATGGGGCGCTGGGGCCTGTGTGTTGCTGGTGAGATGCCAGGGACCATCTGGCGAGCCCATGGGGACCCCGCGGGGTAGCTGGGCCCGTGCGCGTGCTGGAGAGGTGCCAGGGACCATTTGGAGCAGCTGGGACCCCACGGCGATGTCGCTGGAGCCCTGCGCTCGCTGGGAGGTGCCAGGGACCACTGGCGAGCCGGGCTGGGATTGTGAAAGTCGGACACTGGGACCGCAAGTGGGGATGTGCCAGGTACCATTGCGGTGCTGGGGTTGAAGTCGCTGGGGCCCATTTGGCGTGCTGGGAGGTGCCAGGACCATCTGGCGAACCGGCTGGGACCCTGCACAGGGTCGCTGGGCCTGCCCGCCGCGCTGGGATGCCAGGGACCATTTACTAGCCGCCGGGACCCAGTGTTGTTGCTAGCCAGTGCCCGCTTGGGGATGTGCTATGGACCATTTGCGAGCCGTTGGACCACGGATCAAGTCGCTGGGGGCCCGTATGGCTGAGGTGCTAGGGACCATTTGTTGAGCCGATGGAACCCCACGGTGTTTCTAGTCTCTATGCGTGCTGGGAGGTGCCAGGGATCATTCACAGTAGTTGCTTTGACCCCCGCACGTGGTTGCTAAGCCCCGCTGCTGGTGAGGTGCCAGGGAAACAAGGGCAGCCGCTGGAACCCCGTGCAGAACCTCTATGCCTGGCCGCCAAGGGCTGAGGAGGTGTCAGGAGCATCCACAGCTTTCAAGGTCCACGCCAAGTCGCTGGGGCCCGCTGCTGGGATATGCCATGGACCATTTGCGAGCCACTGGGACCCCGCGCGATGTCGCTAGGGCCTGTGGCGCTGCTGGTGAGGTGCCAGGGGAAATTTAGCGAGCGCTTACGGACACCACGCAAAGTCGCTGGGCCCCTGCACATGCTGGTGGTACAGGGACCATTTGGCGAGCCGCTTGGGACCACGCGCTAAGTCGCTTGGGGTTTCGTGGCTTGCGCTGGGGAGGTGCAAGGACCATTTGCGTGCATAGGGTCAGACCAAAGTCGCTGGGGCCCGTCTGGGGCCTGTGCTGCTTGGGGATGTGCCAGGGGACCATCTGGCGAACTCTGGGACCTCGGGATAGCTGGGGCCAGGGCTGGCAGCTGGAGAGGTGCAGGGATTATTTGGCTGCTGGGACCCCGAGCGTGGTTGCTGGGCCCTGTGCGGGTGCTGGGAGGTGCCAGGGACTATTTTGCGAGCCTCTCACCTGGGATACTGTGCAAGATCGCTGGGGCCCGTAAACGCTTGCTGATGGTGTGCCAGGGAAAATTTAGCGAGCGCTGACCCCGCTGAAGTCGCTTGGGGCCCATGCGCGTGCTGGGAGGTGCCAGGGACAGTCTGGCGAACCGCAGAACCCTGCACAGGGTCGCTGGCTCCTCGGCGTGCGCTTGGGATGTGCCCGACCATTTGCTAGAACTGGGACCCACGCGTTGTCGCTGGGCCCGCGCTGGCTGGGGATGTGCCAGGAACCACGGTAAGTTGCTGGGACCTCAAGGGACGCTTGGGTCCAGTGGAGCGGCAGGGACGTAAGCTAGGGATAGTTTAGAGTTTTGGGACCCCACACTAAGTCGCTAAAGTCTGTGAAGGCGCTGGGGAGATGTAGGGACCATTGGCGAGTTTATGGGACCCCTCGCAATGTCGCTGGGCCTGCAGGCGCCCTGGGATGCTAGACTATTTAGTTCCTGGGACCCTCACCGGGTCGCGGCCCCGCACGGCAGGGGAGGGGCCACGACCTTATTTTACAGTTTTGGGACCCCTGTAAAGTCATGGTGGGGCTCGGTGCTTGCTGGGAGATGCCATGGACCATTTGATGAGTTTATGGCACCACGTTAGGGGAGCTGGGGTCCAGAGCGCGTATTGGGGAACTGCTAGGGACAGTTTGGCGTTAATCGAACCACCGGGTTCGCTAGCCCGTGGTGCGTGCTGGGGATGCCAGGGACCATTTATGAGTCGCTGGGACCCTACGGAGTCGCGCAGTGTGCGCCGTGACTGGGATGCCACGGAGTACGGCAAGCCGCTGGCATCCTGCGCGAGGTAGTTGAAGCCCGTAATCACTGGGATGTGCCAGGACACGGCAAGCCTCTGGGACCCCACGTGAAGGTCTTGGGCAATATGCTGTCGCTGGGAATACGTGTTAGGGACCATTTACAGCAGCTCGAACCCCACGGGGTCGCCAGGCCTTGGGGCGTGCTGGAGAAGTGTTAGGGACCATTTATGAAGCTGACCGACCCCCGCGACGGGTCTCTGGGGCCCGTGGTGTACGCTGGGGAGGTGCCAGGGATCATTTGGCAAGTCAGCTAGCCCCACGCTGTCGCCAGTTCGTAAGGCACTGGGATGTACCAGGACCATTTGTAAGCCGCTGGGACCCTCAAGAAAGTCGCTAGGCCTGCGGCTGCAGGGGATATGCCAGGGACCATTTGGTAAGTTGCTGACCGGTGACGCGAAAAGTCGCCACGGCCGCTTCAAGGTGGGATATGCTAGGACCATTTACAGCCTTTGGGACCCCACACGTAAGCTCTAGCGCAAATTCGTGCTTGCTGGGGAGGTGCCAGGGACCATCTGGCGAAGCCGATCGACCCCGCGCAGGTGTCAGCGGGACCCGTGGCGCGGCTGGGAGGTGCCAGGGATTATTTACAGCCGCTGGGACCCCACGCTGTCAGCTAAGCCCGCACGTGGCTGGGAGGGGCCAGGGACCATTTGGCGAAATGATGGGACCCCACGCCAAGGTCGCTAGCCCCTGTGAGTGCTGAGGGGCCAGGAACATTTGGTAAGCTGCCGGACCCCAGCGTAAGTTTGTGGCCCGGGTGGATGCGCTGGGATGCCATGGACCATTTGCGAAGCCGCTGGGGACCACGGATCGGGCCGCTAGTCTGCGGGCGTGGTATTGGGGAGCTGCCAGGGACCATTTGGCGAGCCAATCGGACCCCACTGGTTTCTGGGGCCCAAAGTGCTGGGAGGTGCCAGGATCATTTGCCAGCCGCTGGGACCCCGCACGGAGTCGCTGGGCACCTCAGCGCCTGGCAAGGGGGAGGGTCAGGGACCATTTGCGAGACAGTTCGGACTGCCGCTGCTGGTTGCTGGACACCCCAAAGGGTGCTGGGTTGGAGCCAGGGACTATTTTGGCGAGCCTCTGGGACCCGGCAGAACCTCTATGCCTGCAAGGCCAAGGCCTGAGGAGTGGTGCCAGGGGAGACATTTGGCAATCTTTCTGGGACCTCACAAGTCGCTAGCTCAGGCTGCTTGGGATGTGCCAGGGACCATTGGCGAGCTGCTTTGACCCTGGGCTGGGTTGCTGGTCCCGTGAGCGCACTAGGGAGGGGCCAGGGACTATTTGGCGCCGCTTGGACCCCGCTGCCAGGTTGTGGGCCCCCGTGCCGGGAGGCCAGACCATGACCGAGCCGCTGGGACCCTCGCGATGGGTCGCTGGTCCCAGTGCGCTGGGCTGGGATGGGCCAGGGACCATTTGGTGAGCCGCTGGGGTTCCTGCGCCAAGTCCCTGCCTGTGTGCGCGCTTGGGAGGTGCCAGGGACCTTTGTGGAGCCGCTGGGAATCCACGCCTGGTCGCTGGGGCCCGTGCTCGCTGGGAGAGACCAGGACCATTTGCGAGTTGCTCGGACCCAGCGGGTTTGCTGGGCCCTGTGCGGGGTGCTGGGTTGAGCCAGGGACTATTTTGCGAGCCTCTGGGACCCCGCAGACGTGATCGCTGGGGTCTGCGGCGCTTGCTGGTGAGTTGCAGGAAAATTTAGCGAGCCGCCACGACACCACGCAGTCGCTGGGGCCCCTGCACGTGCTGGTGAAGTGCCAGGGACAGTTTAGCAACCCGCTGGACCACGCCGCCAAGTCGCTGGGGGTTTGTGCTTGCGCTGGGAGGTGCCAGGGACCATTTGGTGACACTGGGACCCCCGCTGGTGGCTGGGGCCTGTGCACGCTTGGTGAGGTGCGAGGGGACCATCTGGCGAGCCACTGGGACTACAAGTCACTGGGCCCTGCACGTTGCTGGGAGGTGCCAGGGACCATTTGGCGAGCTGGGAGACCCCGTGCGAAAGTCGCTGGAGCCCTGCGCCGCTGGGGAGGTGCCAGGACCACTGGCGAGCCGCTGACATCCTGTGCAAAGTGGAGCCGACTATTTTAGCCCGGGTGCGCTGGGGATGTGCCAGGTGCCAGGAAAATTTGCGAGCCGCTGGGACACCCCGCTTGAAGTCGCCAGCCTATGCGCGTGCTGGGGAGGTGCCAGGACCATCTGGCGAACCGCTGGGACCACGCACAGGGTCGCGGTTTCGTCCCGCTGGGGATGTGCCAGGACCATTTACGAACCGCTGGGACCCCGCGCTGGGTTGCTGGGCCTGTGCTGGCTTGGGAGGTGCCAGGAACCACTTGGCGAAAAGTTGACCTGCGGATAGCTTGGGTCCAGGTGAGCGCGCGGAGAGGGGGAACTAGGGCAAGTTTGACCCGCGATGTCACAGAACCACGCCAAGTCGCTGGGGCCCGTGAAAGGCTTGGGATGTGCCATGACCATTTGCGAAGCCGCTGGGGACCCCACTGAAGTCGCTGGGGCCTGTGGCACAAGACTGGGGATGTGCTAGGGACCATTTGGGTGAACCGCTGGGACCCTGCACAGGGTTGTTGGGCCCTGGCCCGCAAGACTGGGGATGTGCCAGGACCATTTGGCGAGCCGCTGTTCCTGCGCACGGTTGCTGGGCCCTGTGCGCCGGTGATGTGACAGACCATTTGCAGAAGTCGCTGGGACTCCGTGGGCTGTTGGTCCAGTGAGCCCGCTGGAGGTGCAAGCAGACAGTTTGGTAAGTCGCAGAACCACGCCAGGGTCGCTTGTCTGCAAAGTGCTGGGGGAGGTGCCAGGGACCATCTGGCGAGCCGCTGGGACCCCGCTGCTGGTCGCGGGCCCATGCGCTGGGAGGTGCCAGGGACCATTTGGCGAACCGCTGGGACCCGTGCGATGTCGCTGGAGCACCTGGGCGCCGCTGTGGAGGTGCCAGGACCATTGGCGAGCCACTGGGACCCTGCGGTTGCTGTGGCTAGTCTGTGTGCGCTGGGGGTGGGCCAGGTACCATTTGGCGAGCCGCTGGGACCCCAGGAGCAGGGGTCGCAGGTCCCGCGTAGCGCTGAAGTTGGGAGGTGCTAGGACCATTCGGCGAACTGTTGGGACCACGACGGGTCGCTGAGCCCGTGGCATGCGCTTGGGAGGAGCCAGGTAGCATTTGAGAGCCGCTGGGACCTGTGCGAAGTCGCTGGGGCCCGTGCGGGGCTGGGCAGGTGCCAGGGACCATTTTACAGCCTCTGATATCCCAGTGCGTGGTTGCTGGGGCTCAGGGACCATCTGGGAAGGCCATCGACCATTTGGCGAGTGTCGCTGAGACCGTGACGTGCTGGGAGGTGCCAGATTATTGGTGAGCCGCTGGGTGCAGAGGGTTGTGGCCTGTATGCGGTGAGCTGCCTGGGCACCATTGGCGAGCAGCTGGGACCACGCAGCGGGGGGCTAGCCTTGGGGAATTGGGAGGGACCATCAGGGACTTCAATCGACCCCCAGGCGAGTTTCTGGGGCCCGTGTACTGGGAGGTGCGATCATTAGCGAGCCGCTGGGACCCCGTGACGAGCTGGCACCTGGCGCGGTGGGCTGCTGGGGAGGGGCCAGGACCATTTGCGAACTGCTGGGACCCCGCGACGAAGTTGTTGAGCCCGTGGTGCTTGCTGGGAGGACCCAGGGACCATCTGGCGAGCTGGATGGGAGCATAGCGAGGTCGCTGTGTCCGCAGGCTGCTTGTGGAGGTGCTAGGACCATGGGGTCATGTGTCCCATGCGCACAGGGGAGGAGCCAGGTATCATTTGACTAGCCACTGGGACCCCGCGCGGGATCGCTGGGCCCCGTGCACGTGTTGGGGAGGGTCCAGGGACCATTTGGCAAGCTGTTGGGTCCCAAGGTGACGTTGCCAGCCCTGCAGCACACTGGGGATGTGTCACGGACCATTTGACGAGCCTCTGTGACCCTGCGCGAGGACGCTGGGCCCGGTGCGCGTGCTGGGGAGGGGTCAGGGACCGTTTGGCGATCCGCTGGGACCCCACGCGGGTTCGCTGGGCACCGTGCACAGGCTGGGGAGGTGCCAGGGACCATTTGGCGAGGCACTGGTTCCCCGCACGGGGTCGCTGGGCCCTGTGCACGTGTTGGGGAGGGGACAGGAAGCATTTGGCAAGCCGTTGGGACCCCCATTGCCAAGTCACTGGGGCCTGCACGATGCTGGGATGTCCCAGGGACCATTTGACGAGCAGCTGTTACACTGGGCGGAGTCTTTGGGACCTGAGCGCGTGACTGGGAGGTGCCAGACCTTTGGGATCCGCTGGGATTTCCACGCCTGGTAGCTGGCGCCTGTGAAGCAGCTGGGGTGGGGCCAGGTACCATTTGGCGAGTCATTGGGACCGCTGCTGGTCAGGTCCCCTGCATGCGCTTGGGAGGTGCTAGGACCATTCCGCGAAATGTTGGGACCACGCTGGGCTGGGGTCGCTGGAGCCCCTGCATGCGCTGGGAGGAGCTAGTAGCATTTGAGATTGCCAGACCCTGTGCGAAGTCGCTAGGGTCAGGCGCTCTGGGTAGGTGCCAGGGACCATTTGGCGAGCCTGATATCCTGCGTGGTTGTTGGGGCTCATGCAGCTGGGCTTGGGGGGCCATTGACCATTTGCGAGCCGCTGAGACCTCGCAGACGTGGTTGCTGGGGCCCCTGGCGAGCGCTTGCAGAGGGGGTCGGTGGGGCCTGTGGCTGCTGGTGAGCTGCCAGCACCATTTGATCTAGCAGCTGGGACCTGCATGGGGTCGCTGGGGCCTGAGCGTTGTATTGGGAGTGCGCCAGGTACCATTTATGAGCCGCTGGGACCCCTTGAAGTCTGCAACGGCGCCACTGGGAGGTGCCAGGACCATCTGGCGAACCGCTGGGACCCTGCACAGGGTCGTTGGCCCGTCCAGCACTGGGGATGGGCCAGGGACCATTTGCGAACTGCTGGGACCCCGTTGCTGGGGTTGCGCCGGGCTGGGAGGTGACAGGAAACACTTGAGGTAGGACCCAGGGACCATTGGGCAGTGAGGCTGATTGGGACGCACGTCTTGGTGTCGCCAGAACCACTCCGTCTCTGGGGCCCGCAGCGCTGTGGAGGTGCCAGGACCATGCTGGGACCCCGCTGTTGTCCCATGTCAAAGGGGAGGTGCCAGGGATCATTGGCGAGCCACTGGGACCCGCACAGGATCGCTGGGCCTGTCCCGCGCTGGGATGTGCCAGGGACTATTTACGGCTGCTGGTACCCCTTGCGTGGATGCTGGGGCCCTGTCGCATGCTGGGTAGGAGTCACGGACCATTTGTGAGCAGCTGGACCCCCGGGGCCTTTGGAGCTGGGCCCGTGCGCTGGGAGGCTGGGGACCGTCAGTGACCGGGCTGGGACCCCACGCTGGTTCGCTGGGGCCCTGTGCACAGGCTGGGGAGGTGCCAGGGACCATGGAGGCACTGGTTCCCAGCGTGGGTCGCTGGGCCTGTGCACGTGTTGGGAGGGACAGAAGCATTTGGCAAGCCGTTGGGACCCCACGCCATGGTCACTGGGGCCCTGCAGATGCTGGGGATGTCCCAGGGACCATTTGTGAGCAGCTGTTACACTGGGCGGAGTCTTTGGGACCTGAGGCGACTGGGGAGGTGCCAGGGACCTTTTGGGATCCGCTGGGACCCACGCCTGGAAGTGGGCCTGAACCTGGGGTGGGCCAGGTACCATTTGGAGGAGTCGCTGGGACCCATTTGGGTCGCAGGTCTGGGACCGCGCGGGGAGGAGATTACCAGGACCATCGTCTGCTGGGGGTGGCAATTCGCTGAGGGATGCATTTGTGGGCCAGGTGCCAGGTAGCATTTGGGATGAGCCGCTGAGACCCGTGCGAAGTCACTGGAGCCTGTCTGTGCATGGGCAGGTGCCAGGGACCATTTGCGACACGCTGGGACCAATCTTGCGTGGTTGCTGGGGCTCATGCACCTGCTGGGGAGGGCCACCGACTATTTGCTGGGGGCACTGGGACCCATTTCGTGGTTGCTGGGCCAAGGACCCCTGGGTTGGAGGGGTCACTGGGGCCTGTCACTGGCGTGCCTGGTGAGCTGCCAGGCACCATTTGGCAAGCAGCTGGGACGATCTTGGATGGGTCGCTGGGGCCTGGCGCACACTGGGAGGCGCTTAGGACCATTTGGCGAGCCACTGGGACCCCGCCACTTGGAAGTGGGCCTGGGCCACATGTTCTAGTAGGGAGGTGCCAGGGACCATTTGTGAGTTGCTGGGACCCTTTGGGGGTTGTGCCACTGTGCTGGCATGCTGGGAGGGGCCAGGGACCATTTGGCGAGCCGCTGGGACCCCGCGCGTGGTTGCTGAGCTCTGTGCAGCAGCGCTAGGGATGGACCCAGGGACCATTTGGCGAGCAGATTGGGACCCCGCACAGGGTCGCTGGGGCCCCGGTGCTCATGCTGGGGAGGTGCAGGGACCATTTGGCCAGCAGCTGGGACCGCAGCGAGGTCGCTGGGCCCAGTGCGACACTGGGGAGGTGCGAAGGGACCATTTGGCGAGCTGCTGGGACCATGTGCTCAGAGGTCGCTAGGCTCCCGCACTGGGGTGACACCAGGGACCATTTGACTGGGACCCGTGCCAGGTCGCTGGGCCCGTGCGGCTGTGGAGGTGCCAGGGACCATTTCTTGATCACGCTGGGACCCCTGCGTTAGTCGCTGGGCCCCATGCAAGGGCGGAGCCAGTTACCATTTGGCGAGACGCTGGGACTCGGCGCTGGGTTGCGATGCCACGTATGGCCGGTGAGGGGCCAGGGACCATTTGGCGAGCCGCTGGGACCCAGCGCAGGGTTTCTGGCCCCATGTCGGGTGCTGGGGAGGTGCTAGGGACCATTTGTAAAACGCTGGGACCCAGTGCAGGTTCTCTGAGCCCTGGGTGCTGCGATGCTGGTGGGTCCATTTGCCAGGGTCCGTTTGTTGAGCTGCTGGGACCACCCGCGGGGTCTGGGCGCGCGTAATTGCTGGCCTTTTGGGCCAGGGACCAGTGGGCGAGCCGCTGGGAATTCAGGGAAGGCCTGGGGCCCATGCGGCGCACTGGGATGTGCCAGGGATCATTTGGCGAGCCACTGGGACTCCCCTGTGGCGTGGTCGCTGGGGCTGTTGCGCCGCGCTGGAGGTGCCAAGGAATGTTTGGAGTCGCTGGGACCTCGTCACTGGCTGGGGCCGAAATAGGCGCTGGGGAGGTGCCAGCAACCATTTGGTGAGGCGCTGGGACCCCGCCTTGGTGAGGAGCCAGACGCTGGAGCTGGGGAAGTGCCAGGGGACTATTTTGAGCAGTTGGGACCCCGCACGGGTTGCTGGGGTCTGTGCGCTGCTGGGGAGCTGCCAGGGAATATTTGGTGAGCTGCTGGGACCCGCTTTAGGGTCTGAGGGGCACGTGTGCGATGCTGGGGAGGGGCCAGGGACCATTTGTGAGCCGCTGGGACCCAGCGTGGGCCAGCTAGTGTCGTCAAGACTGGGGAGGTGCCAGGGGACCATTTGGCGAGCAGCTGGGATCCCAGCCTTGAGAAGCTGCTGGGGCCCGTGCTCTTTTGTGAAGGGGATGCCAGGGACCATTTATGAGCCACTGGAACCCCCGTGTGGTGCTGGGCCCTGTCTTTGGAGCTGGGTAGGAGCCAGGGTCCATTTACAAGCCGCTGGGACCTCGCGCAGACGGTGTCGCTGGGGGCCTGTGCCCTTGCTGGTGAGGTGCCAGGGACCATTTGGTAAGTCGCTGGGACCCAGCGCGCGGGTCGTCAGTGGGGCCTATCTTGTGCTGGCGGAGGTGCCAGGGACCATTTGGCGAGCAGCTGGGGAACCATTTCATGGGTCGCTGAGTGTCCATGGTGCTCTGGGAGGTGCCAGAGACTGTTTAAGAGCACTGGGGATGTGCATGGGGTCCATTCTGGGGCCTGCAGCTGGGATGTACCAGGGATCGATGGGCAGCCACTGGGGATCCTGCACGAGGTCGCTAGATCGGCCGCTGGGTATGTGCAAGGACCGTTTGGCGAGCCGCTGGGACCTCACGCGAAGTGGCTGGGGCCCGTACGCGTGCTGGGGAGGTGCCAGCAACCATTTGGTGAGCTGCTGGGACCCGGCGTGATCGCTGCTACCCTGCATGCTGGGGAAGTAATGCTGAGGAGGCGCAAGGGATGGTTTGGCAAGCCACTGGGACCCCCGGGTGCGCGATGGGGAGGTGCCAGGGACCATTTGGAGAGAAGATGGGACCCCGTGTGGGGTCGCTGGGGTCCGTCTTTATGCTGTGGAGGTCCAGGGACCATTTGGTGAGCCGCTAGGACCCCGCGCTGGGTTGCTGGCCCTGTGCGGATGCTGGGGAGGTTCCAGAGATCATTTGGCGAGCCACTGGGACCCCGCACGGGGTCGCTGGAGACCGTGCGCGTGCTGGGGAGGTGCCAGGGACCATTTGGCGAGCTGATGGGACCCTTGTGGGGTCTCTTGGGGTCCGTCTTGGCGTGCTGGGAGGTGCCTGAGATAATTTTGAGCCTGTGGGACCCAGCGAAAGTCGCTGGGCCTCGTCAGATGCTGGGGTGGGGCAGGGACCATTTGACTGGGAGCCTCTGGGACCCCGTGCGGTTGCTGGTTCCGTGCGGATCATTTGGGGATGTGCCAAGGACCATTGGGCGAGCCGCTGGAACTCCAGGCGGGAACGCTGGGTGCCCTGTCGCGACACCCGGGAGGTGCCTGGGATAATTTTTAGAGCCTGTGGGACCTGCAGCGGGGTCGTTGGGCCCGTGGCGCCTGCTGGGATGTGCCGGGGACGCATTTGGTGAGCCACTGGGATCCCAGCGCGGGATAGCTGGTCCCTGTCGCGGATGCTGGGGAGGGCCAGGGACCATTTGGCTGACAGCGGGGGGACCTTGAGAGCTGGCGCTGGGCCCCATCGGCGCTGGGGGAGGAGCCAGGGACCATTTGGCGAGCAGCTGGGACCCAGCGAAAGTCTCTGCGGCCGCATGCGGCACTGGAGATGTGCCAGGGACTATTTGAGCAACCTCTTGGACCCAAGCGAGGTTGCGATGGGCCCGTGTGTTCACTACTGTGGTGCAGGGAACGTTTGGTGAACCAGAAGTCACTGGGGCCACAGTTGATGAGGGGAGGTGCCAGGGATCATTTGTTGAGCAGCTGGGACCCCTCAGCGGGTCACTGGGGCTTCGTGTGGCAGCTGGGGGTGCCAGGGACCATTTGGCAGGCCCCTGGCACCCTGAGAATTAAGCTGGGTCCTGTGGCCATGCTGGGGAGGTGCCAGGTACCATTTGGCGAGCCGATGGGACCTCGCCACCAAGTCGCTGGCCCCCGGCGGGCTGGGTGGAGGGCCAGGGATCATTTGGCAAACAGCTGGGACCCAGCTCGGGGGAGGTCACTGGGCCCGGCGCTGGGGAGGTGCCTGGGACCATTTGGCGAGCAGCTGGGACCCTGCAGGGGGTGGTTGGGGACCCGCGCTCTTGGGGATGAGCCAGGGACTTTTTTGGCATGCTGAGTTGAGACCACCCACGAAATTAAAGCTGGGCCCCAGCGCATGCTGGGGAGGAGACCAGGTACCATTTGCCGAGCAGCTGGGACTCAGCGTGAGGTCGCTGGGGGCACCTGTGATCACTGGGGAGGAGACAGGGACCATTGGCAAGCAGCTGGGACCCCCCAGCGCTTGTTTCGCTGGGGGGAGTTGCCAAGGGACCAGTCTTGCAAGGTTGGACCAAGGGGCCGCTTGCGTGCTGCGCTGGGGAAGTGCCAGGGACCATTTGGCGAGCAGCTGGGACCCCAACGCGAGGGGTTGCGCTGGGCCTTGCCCCTTCGCGCTGTGGAGGTGCCAGGGACCATTTGATGAGCAGCTGGGACGCCCGAGGCGGGCTGGGGGCACCCACTGGGAAGGCGCTGGGGTCCAGCAGGGGCCTTTGGCAAGCCCGTGGAACCCCCACACAAAGTGCACTGGGGAGGGTACCAGGGACCACATTTGGCGTGCAGCCGGGAGGCGGCCAGGGACCATCTGCGCAGGGGAGGAGCCAGGTATCATTTGCCAGAACCACTACTGGGACCCCATGGCGGGCACATCGTGCACATGCTGGGGATATGCCAGGGGACATTTGGCGAGCCTCTGGGTCCCCACATTGAAGTGCAGCTGGGGCCGTATGCTACTGGGGATGTGCCAGGGACCATCTGGCCGAGTAAAACAGGACCCCCCGGCAGTGGCCTGGGCCCCGTGCATTACTGGAGGTGCAAGGGACCATTTGGCGAGCCCGCTGGGACCTTGTGAGGGTAGCTGGGTCCGTGCACGTGCTGGGGAGGTGCAAGAACGTGCCAGGGACCATTTGCGAGCCACTGGGACCCTTGCCACGGAATCACTGGGGCCAGTGTGCATGCTGGGGATGTCCCAGGGATCATTTGGCAAGCAGCCTGGGACCCTGGGCGCGTCGTGGCTGGGGACCTGTGCGCATGCTGGGGAGGGGCAGAGACCATTTGCCCGGCCTCTGGGACCCTGCACAGGGTCGCTGGCCCGTCTTGGCCGCTGCACTGGGGATGTGCCATGGACCAGCACGGGGATCGCTGGGACCCCCTGGCAGCCAGGAGCCACGTCTGAGGGGTGGTGCCAGGTACCATTTGTAGCAGCTGGGACCCCGCGGGGTCTGGGTCCAGTGGCAGTGGGGGAGGTTGGGACAGTGAGCAAACTGCTGGGACCCTGGCCTTCGTCCCTGGAACCCGGGGGGCTGGGCAGGTGCCAGGGACCATTTGGCCAGCCCTTGGGACCCCATTTGTCGCTGGCTGGGACCATGCTGGCTGGTGCTAGGACCCCATTTCTAGGGGACTATCTGGCGGGTTGCTGGGCCCCTGCAAGCTGGGGATGTGCCGGGGACCATTTGGCAAGCCTGCTGGGGAAGGGTGCTGGGATTATTTCGCTGGGGAGGTGCCAGGGACCTTTTATTGGGCAGCTGGGACTTTGGAGCCTGGCCTGGGGCCTGTGGTGAGCTGAGGACGGGCAGGACCATTTGGCGAGCCGCTGGGACCCAGCGGGGTCTTCTGGGGCCGTCATGCTGGGGAGAGACCAGGGACCATTTGCAAGCTGCTGAGACCTGCGGGGCTGGTCCCAGAAGTACTCAGGGACCATTGCCGAGCATGGGATCCAGCCGGGGGTCGCTGGGCCCTCTTGTGGCGTGCTATGGACAGGTACCATTTGCCGAGCTTCTGGGACCCTGGATCAGTGGCTGGGGCCGTATGCGTGCTGGGGAGCTGCAGGGATCATTTGGCGAGCCTTTGGGACCCCACACGAAGGCGCTGGGGCCCGTGTGTGTTGCTGGGGGAGGTGCCAGGGACCATCTGGCGAGCCGATGGGACCCCTGCGCAGTGTCGCTGGGACCCGTGGCGCGTGCTGGGAGGTGCCAGGGATTATTTGGCGAGCCTCTGGGACCCCACGCTGGGTCGCTGGGGCCGATGCACGGGCTGGGAGGGGCCAGGGGACCATTTGATGGAGGAATATAATATCAGTGGGTACACACTGTATAGGAAAGACAGGCGACAGAAGAGGCGGAGGGGTAGCACCATACATAAGAAATAGCCTTGAAGCCCAGGTGTTAAATCAGGACAAAGAAAACAATGCAGAATCAATATGGGTCAGAATAATGGACACAAATTCAAAGGGCATAATAATAGGAGCATGCTATAGACCGCCAAATTCAGACGCTGAGCAAAAATAATCTGTTGTACAATGATATTAGAAATGTAGAAAAGGAGAAGCCATACTAATGGGGATTTCCAACTTCCCTGTATAAAATGGGAAGGTGGATGGGACCACGACGGATGAAATTGAAATGGTGGAAATGACAAATGACTGCTTCCTAACGACCATTTGTCAAGGCCGACTAGAGGAGGCATGCCTTGATTTAGTCTTTTTCAAATAATGAAGACAGAATAACTAAAACAGAGGTCAGAGAGCCATTGGCAAACTCAGACCACAACATGGTCTCATTTGAAATATTTTTAAAACCCCAAAAGTAATGACTAAAGCTAAGGTTTACAATTTTAGAAAAGCAAACTATGAAGGTATGAAACGGAGACTAACAGAAGTAGATTGAGTAAATAGAGAAAACATCCCAGAAAAAGGGTGGCTGTCTTTTTAAAAAATGTAGTACTAGAGGCACAAAACAATTACATCCCAAAAGTAGACAAATCCAAATCTAAAACAAAATGGCCAAAATGGTTTAATAGATCAATTAAAAAATATTCAGCGAAAAAAAGGCATTTACAGAGCGTTTAAAAGGGACCAAAACAAAGTCACAGAAAGAGTACTTGAACTGCAAACACAAGTCAAAAAGGAAGTTAGAAAGGCCAAGAGAGAGATAGAAATCAATATTGCTGGGGCCTAAAACCAATTCCAAAAATGTTTTTCCAATATTATAACAGCAAGGGAACATTCAAAGAGGAGGTTAAATGTCTAAGAGACACAAATGGCAAAATCATAGATGAAGAAAAAAAAATAGCAAATATATTAAATGATTACTTTTCACAGATTTTTACAAAGGAGGACACTGGGACAACATGCCCCACATGTCGACCTGTTCCTATCCAGTTTTAAATAACTTTAGCATAACAGAGGCAGAAGTGTTATGGGGACTAGAGCCTTAAAATAAACCAACCCTGGGCCAGATGAGATCCTCCCAATAGTACTCAAAGAAATGAAAGAAGTTATTTACAAGCCGCTAACCAAGATCATGCAACAGTCTCTTGACACAGGGTTGTTGGGGACAGACTGGAAAATAGCAAACGGGGCCCGATCCAACACAAAAAGGGAGACAAAACTGAACCAGGTAACTACAGACCAATAAGCCTGACTCTATTATATGTAAACTATGGAAACTATAATAAGATCCAAAATGGAAAATTACCTATATGGTAACAATATCCTGGGTGACAGCCAGCATGGTTTTAGGAAAGGAGATCATGTCTAACTAACCTACTTGACTTTTGAGGATGCAACATTGAAAATGGACAACTGCAAAGCATACGACATGGTCTATTTAGATTTCCAGAAACCTTTTGACAAAGTCCCGCATAAAAGATTAATTTCAAACTGAACGCAGTAGGGATTCAAGGAAATGCAGCCACATGGATTAGGGAGTGGTTAACATGTAGAAAACAGAAAGTACTGATTAGAGGAGAAACTGTTGAAATGGAGTGAGGTAACCAGTGGTGTACCACAGGATCAGTATTAGGTCCTCTGCTATTCCTAATCTACATTAATGATTTAGACTTGATATAGTAAGCAAACTCGTTAAATTTGCAGATGACAAAAATAGGAGGAGTTTGGCAGACACTGTTGAAGCAGCAAAGGTCATGCAAAATGATCTAGGCATTCAAAATTGGGCAGACACATGGCAAATGAAATTTAATAGAGAATCTGTAAAGTATTGCATGGGCACTAAAAATGTTCATTATAAATATCATATGGAGATAGTGAAATTGAAGAAGGAACTATGAAAAAGACCAGGAGTTTATGTTGACTCAGAAATGTCTTCATCTAAACAAATGGGGGGAACTATAAAAAGGCTAACAAGATGGGATATATTGTGAGAAGTGTTGAATTTAAATCAAGGGAAGTAATGTTAAAACTCTACAATGCATTAGTAAGACCCACCTAGAATATTGTGTTCAGTTCTGGTCACCTTGTTACAAAAAGGATATTGCTGCTCTAGAAAGAGAAAAGAAGGACCAGAATTATCCCGGGTTTAAAAGGCATGTCGATGCAGACAGGCTAAAAGAATTGAATCTATTCAGTCTTGAACAAAGAAGACTAGGCGATCTGATTCAAACATTCAAAATCCTAAAAGGTATAGACAATGTCAACCAGGGACTTCTTTGGCTTGAAAAAAAAATGACCAGGGTCATAAATGGAGATTAGATAAAAGGGCATTCAGAACAGAAAATAGGAGGCACTTTTTTACACAGAGAATTGTGAGGGTCTGGAACCAACTCCCAGTAATGTTGTTGAAGCTGACACCTGGGATCCTTCAAAGAAGCTGTTTGATGAGATTCAGGGATCAATAAGCTACTAACAACCAAACGAGCAAGATGAATGGCCTCCTCTCGTTTGTAAACTTTCTTATGTTCTTATGTTCTTATTTGGCGAGCCGCTGGGACCCCATCGCTGGGTGCAGTTGGGGATGTCTTCCATGGAGGGCCAGGGACCATTTGGTAAGCTGCTGGGACCCTGTGCGGTTTGGGGCCCGTGGGTGCACTGGGAGGTGCCATGGACCATTTGCGGAGCCGCTGGGACCCGGATCAAGTCGCTGGGGCCCTTCGGCGTGCCGAGGATGTGCCAGGGACCATTTGGCGAGCCAATGGGACCCCACGCGGGGTTGCTGGGGCCTGTGTACGTGCTGGGGAGGTGCCAGGGACCATTTGGCGAGCCACTGGGACCCCGCACAGAGCTGGGCCCTGTGCTTGCGTGGGGAGGGGTCAGGGACCATTGGCAAGCGTTGGGATCCGTGGTTGCTGGGACCTGTGCGGGCACTGGGTTGGAGCCAGGGACTATTTGGCGAGCCTCTGGGACCCCTGCAGAACCTCTGGGCCCGATGCGGGCTGGGAGGTGCCAGGGAGCATTTGCCGAGCTTTCTGGGACCCAGCGAGGGTCGCTGGGGCCCTCTTGGCGCTGCTGGGATGTGCCAGGGACCATTTGCCTGCTGGGAGCTGCGGGAGCTGGGTCCCTCTTGCGACTAGGTGGGGCCAGGGACCATTAGGTGAGCCGCTGGGACCTCCCTGGGTTGTTGGGCCCGTGCACTGCTGGGGAGGGGCCATGGACCATTTGGCGAGCCGCTGGGACCCGGATCATGGGTCGCTGGTCCCAGTGCGCTGGCTGGGGAGCTGCCAGGGACCATTTGGTGAGCCGCTGGGACCCCCGCGCTGGTCCCTGCCCTGTGGCTTGGGAGGTGCCAGGGACCATTTGGGAGCCGCTGGGGATCCAGCGTGGTCGCTGGGGGACCATTTGCTTGGGGAGACCAGGGACCATTGGCAAGTTGCTCGGGCCGCTGAGGGTTGCTGGCCTGTCTGCGGGTGCTGGGTTGGAGCCAGGGACTATTTTGCGAGCCTTGGGACCCCATGCGTGATCGCTGGGGTCCGTGGCGCTTGCTGGTGAGGTGCCAGGGAAAATTTAGCGAGCCGCCACGACACCACACAAAGTCGCTGGGGCCCCTTTGTGCTGGTGAAGTGCCAGGGACAGTTTAGCAAGCCGCTTGGACCCCGCCAAGTCGCTGGGGTTTCGATGCTTGCGCTGGGGAGGTGCCAGGGACCATTTGGTGTGACACTGGGACCCAGCGGGTGGTCGCTGGGGCCTGTGCACTGGCTGGTGAGGTGCCAGGGGACCATCTGGCGAGCCACTGGGACCATTTCATGGGTAGCTGGGGCCCCGTGCACGCGCTGGAGAGGTGCCAGGGACCATTTGGCGAGCCGCTGGGACCCGTGGCGATGTCGCTGGAGCCCCGTCGCTCGCTGGGAGGTGCCAGGGACCACTGGCGAGCCGCTGGGATACTGTGCAAAAGTCGCCAGCCCCCGTGTGCGCTGGGGATGTGCCAGGGACCATTTGGCAAGCCGCTGGGACCCGCTTGAAGTCGCTGGGGCCGGTGCGGCGTGCTGGGGAGGTGCCAGGGACCATCTGGCGAACCGCTGGGACCCTGCACAGGGTCGTTGGGCCGATCCGCGCTGGGGATGTGCCAGGGACCATTTGGCGAACCGCTGGGACCCAATTTTGTTGCTGGGCCCTGTCGCCGGGCTGGGGATGTGACAGGGACCATTGCCGAGCTGCTGGGACCCGGTGAGGGGCTGGGCCTGTGGCGATGCTGGGATCCGTGCCAGGGACAGTTTGGTAAGCTGGGACCCCGCATTGGGTCGCTGGGGTCCCGTGTGATCGCTGGGGGATGCCCGGGACCATTTGCGAGCGCGCTGGGACCCCACCCTATGGTCGCGGGCCCGTGTCCTTGGGCTGGGGATGTGCCAGGGACCATTTGGCGAGCAGCTGGGACCCTTGTGCGTGGTTGCTGGGCCCTGTCGCACCAGTGGGGAGCCAGGGACCATTTGGCGATCTGCTGGACCCGCACGGGTTCGTTGGGGCCCGTGCGCGTGCTGGTGATGTGCCAGGGACCATTTTGCGAGCCGCTGGAACCCTGTGCGGGGCGGGGCCGATGCACGACCCCTGAGGATGTGCCAGGGACCATTTGGCGGCCGCTGGGACCCCGCGCAGGGTCTCTGGTGCCCGTGTGCGTGCTGGGGAGGTGCCAGGGACCATCTGGCGAGCCGCTGGGACCCTTGGCGGGGTCGCTGGGCCCCGTGCGCGCGCTGGAGAGGTGCCAGGGACCATTTGGCAAGCCGCTGGGACTCCGTGCGATGTCGCTGGAGCACCTGCGCTCGCTGTGGAGGTGCCAGGGACCATTGGCGAGCCACTGGGATACTGTGCAAAGTCGCTGGGGCCTGTGCGTGCGCTGGGGGTGGGCCAGGTACCATTTGGTGAGCCTCTGGGACCTTGTGGAGGGTCGCAGGTCCCTGTGCGGCGCTGGGAGGTGCCAGGGACCATTCCCGAACTGCTGGGACCACATGCGGGGTCGCTGGGCCCCATGCATGTTGGGGAGGAGCCAGGGACCATTTGAGAGCAGCTGGGACCCTGTGCGAAGTCGCTGGGGCCCGTGTGCGCTCTGGGCAGGTGCCAGGGACCATTTGGTGAGCCTCTGATATCCTGTGGTGGTTGCTGGGGCTCATGGTCTGGGGAAGGGCCAGGGACCAAGGCATTTGGCTGAGGACCACTGGGCTGGGCCCCACGCCGCTGGGTAGGAGGGGTCGGTGGGGCCTGTGCGCGTGCTGGTGAGCTGCCAGGCACCATTTGACGAGCAGCTGGGACCCCGTGCGGGTCGCTGGGGCCTGAGCGCGCATTGGGGAGGCGCCAGGGACCATTTTACAGGGCTGGGAGGCCAGGGACCATTTTGGCTAAGGGCCTGGGAAGCCGCTGGGACCCGAGCGGGTTGCTGGGCCCGTGCGCGCTGGGGATGGGCCAGGGACCATTTTGCGAACTGCTGGGACCCCGTGCGTGGTTGCTGAGCTCTGTGCGCGCGCTAGGTAGGACCCAGGGACCATTTGGCGAGCTGATGGGAGCACGTGCGAGGTCGCTGTGCTCCGTGCGCGCTGTGGAGGTGCCAGGGACCATGCCGGGGACCCAGCTGTGTGGAACGCGCGCACAGGGGGAGGCCAGGTATCATTTGGGAGCCACTGGGACCCTGGGCGGGATCGCTGGGCCCCCCGTGTTGGGAGGGTCCAGGACCATTTGGCAAGCTGTTGGGTCCCCGTGGCGCCGCTGGGGCGGGCGGTGTGGGGGATCCAGGGACCATTTGGAGCTCTGTGACCCCGCTGGGGCCGCTGGGCCCTGTGCGCGCTGGGTTGGGTCAGGGACCGTTTGGCGATCCGCTGGGACCCCACGCGGGTTCGCTGGGCACCGTGCACAGGCTGGGGAGGTGCCAGGGACCATTTGGCGAGGCACTGGTTCCCCGCGCGGGGTCGCTGGGCCCTGTGCACGTGTTGGGGAGGGGACAGGAAGCATTTGGCAAGCCGTTGGGACCCCACGCGAAGTCACTGGGGCCTGTACGCATGCTGGGGATGTCCCAGGGACCATTTGACGAGCAGCTGTTACACTGGGCGGAGTCTTTGGGACCTGAGCGCGCACTGGGGAGGTGCCAGGGACCTTTTGGGGATCCGCTGGGACTCCACGCCTGGTAGCTGGCGCCCGTGTGTGCGCGCTGGGGTGGCCAGGTACCATTTGGCGAGCCGCTGGGACCCAGCGGGGTCGCAGGTCCCCCACATGGCGCTGAGGAGGTGCCAGGGACCATTGGCGAAATGCTGGGACCCCGCGGCGGGGGTTGCTGGGCCCGTCGCACGCGTTGCGCAGGTGCCAGGTACCATTTGAGAGCGCTGGGACCCCGTGCGTGTCACTGGGGACCGTGTGCGCTGGGCAGGTGCCAGGGACCATTTGGCGAGCCGCTGGGACCCCGTGCGTGGTTGCTGGGGCTCATGCACGCGCTGGGGAGGGGCCATCGACATTTGTGAGCTGCTGGGACCTCGCACGTGGTTGCTGGGCCCTGCGCGCGCTGGGTTGGAGGGGTCGGTGGGGCCTGTGCGCGTGCTGGTGAGCTGCCAGGCACCATTTGACGAGCAGCTGGGACCCCGTGCGGGGTCGCTGGGGCCTGAGCGCACACTGGGGAGGCGCCAGGGACCATTTGGCGAGCCGCTGGGACCCCGCGCAGCGTCGCTGGGCCACATGTGCGCGCTAGGGAGGTGCCAGAGACCATTTGGCGAGCCGCTGGGACCCCGCACGGGGTTGCTGGGCTCCGTGCGCGCGCTGGGGAGGGGCCAGGGACCATTTGTGAGCCGCTGGGACCCCTGCGGGAGTTGCTGGGACCCGCGCGCTGGGGAGGAGGCCAGGGACCATTTGGCGAGCTCGCTGGGACCCGCACTGGGGTCGCTGGGGCCCGTCGTGTGCTGGTGGTGCCAGGGACCATTTGGCCAGCCGCTGGGACCCCGCGGGGTCGCTGGGCCCAGTCGTACACTGGGGAGGGCCCAGGGACCATTTGGCGAGCTGCTGGGACCATGTGGGGTGGTGCTGAGCTCGAGCGCACTGGGGAGACACCAGGGACCATTTGGCGAGCCGCTGGGACCCCGTGCCAGGTCGCTGGGCCCCGTCTGTGTGCTGTGGAGGTGCCAGGGGACCATTTGCAGCAGCTGGGACCCTGCGTGAAATTAAGCTGGGCCCCATCGCACTGGGGAGGAGCCAGGGACCATTTGGAGAGACGCTGGGACCCTGCGTGGGGTTGCTGGGCCCGTTTGGAGAGGGCCACCAGGGGCCAGGGACGACTGAGCCGCTGGGACCCGCGCAGTCACTGCCCCATGGGCATTTGGGAGGTGCCAGGGACCATTTCGCGAGCCGCTGGGACCCCGCGTGGGTTCTCTGGGCCCCCGTGCGCGTGCTGGTGAGGTGCCAGGGACCATTTGTTGAGCTGCTGGGACCCCTGGGGTCGCTGGTGCCCGGAGCGCGTGGGAGGGCCAGGGACCATTTGGCGGCCGCTGGGACCCCTGGTCTGTCCTGCCCCATGCTTGCGTTTGGGAGGTGCTAGGGACCATTTCGCAAGCCGCTGGGACCCCGCGTGGGTTCTCTGGGCCCCTGTGCGCGTGCTGGTGAGGTGCCAGGGTCCGTTTGTTGAGCTGCTGGGACCACCCGCGGGGTCGCTGGTGCCCGTGCGAGCGCGTGCGAGGGGCCAGGGACCAGTTGGCGAGCCGCTGGGACCCCGCACGAAGTCTCTGGGGCCCATGCGCGCACTGGGGATGTACCAGGGATCATTTGGCGAGCCACTGGGATCCTGCACGAGGTCGCTGGGGCCCATGCGCTCGCTGTGGAGGTGCCAAGGAATGTTTGGCGAGCCGCTGGGACCTCACGCGAAGTGGCTGGGGCCCGTGCGCGTGCTGGGGAGGTGCCAGCAACCATTTGGTGAGCCGCTGGGACCCCGCGCGTGATCGCTGCTACCCGTGCGCGTGCTGGGGAAGTGCCAGGGACCGTTTGGCGAGCAGTTGGGACCCCGCACGGGGTTGCTGGGGTCTGTGCGCGTGCTGGGGAGCTGCCAGGGAATATTTGGTGAGCTGCTCGGACCCCGCTTAGGGTCTGAGGGGCACGTGAGCGCGCTGGGGAGGGGCCAGGGACCATTTGTGAGCCGCTGGGACCCAGCGTGGGTTCGCTAGTGTACGTACGCGCACTGGGGAGGTGCCAGGGACCATTTGGCGAGCCGCTGGGATCCCGCGCGAAGCTGCTGGGGCCCGTGCTCGTGAAGGGGATGTGCCAGGGACCATTTGCGAGCCACTGGAACCCCGCGTGTGGTTGCTGGGCCCTGTGTGCGAGCTGGGTAGGAGCCAGGGTCCATTTGGCGAGCCGCTGGGACCTCGTGACGGTGTCGCTGGGGCCCGTGCCCTTGCTGGTGAGGTGCCAGGGAGCATTTGGCAAGTCGCTGGGACCCCGCGTGGGGTCGCTGGGGCCCGTGCGCGTGCTGGCGAGGTGCCAGGGACCATTTGGCGAGCAGCTGGGAACCCGTGCAGGGGTCGCTAGTGTCCATGCGTGCTCTGGGGAGGTGCCAGAGACCGTTTGGCGAGCAGCTGGGACCCCGCATGGGGTCACGCGAAGTCTCTGGGGCCCGCACGCGCACTTGGGATGTACCAGGGATCATTGGGCGAGCCACTGGGATCCTGCACGAGGTCGCTGGGGCCCGTGCGCTCGCTGGGTAGGTGCCAAGGACCGTTTGGCGAGCCGCTGGGACCTCACGCGAAGTGGCTGGGGCCCGTACGCGTGCTGGGGAGGTGCCAGCAACCATTTGGTGAGCTGCTGGGACCCCGCGCGTGATCGCTGCTACCCGTGTGCGTGCTGGGGAAGTGCCAGGGAGGAGGCGCATGGTTGGGACCAAGCCACTGGGGGGGCCCGCGTGATGGGGAGGTGCCAGGGACCATTTGGAGAGAAGATGGGACCCCGTGTGGGGTCGCTGGGGTCCGTGCGCGCACTGTGGAGGTGCCAGGGACCATTTGGTGAGCCGCTAGGACCCCGCGCTGGGTTGCTGGCCCTGTGCGGATGCTGGGAGGTTCAGAGAACATTTGGCGAGCCGCTGGGACCCCGCACGGGGTCGCTGGAGACCGTGCGCGTGCTGGGGAGGTGCCAGGGACCATTTGGCGAGCTGATGGGACCCCGTGTGGGGTCTCGGGTCCGTGCGCGTGCTGGGGAGGTGCCTGAGATAATTTTCGAGCCTGTGGGACCCCGCGCGAAGTCGCTGGGCCTCTGTCTTGCAGCTGGGGAGGGGCAGGGACCATTTGGCGAGCCTCTGGGACCCGTGCGAATGGTTGCTGGTTCCGTCTTGTGATGCTGGGGATGGTGCCAGGGACCATTTGGCGAGCCTCTGGGACTCCGTCTTGTGGGTCGCTGGGGCCGGTATGGCGTTCGAGGAGGTGCCTGGGATAATTTCTGTGGGACCTGTGGGACATTTGCGCGGGTACTGAGATGTTGGGCCCGTGAGCCACTGCCTGCTGGGATGTGCCAGGGGACCATTTGGGGAGCCACTGGGACCATTTGCTTGGGTTGCTGGTCCTGGTCCCCTGCGTGCGCTGGGGAGGAGCCAGGTACCATTTGGCGAGCCGCTGGGACCCTGCGCCAGGGTCTCTGCTGGTGTTGCCTGGAGATGTGCCAGGGACTATTTGGGAGCCTCTTGGACCCTGCGTGTGGTTGCTTGGGCCCGTTTGTTCACTACTGTGGTGCCAGGGAGCGTTTGGTGAGCCACTGGAACCCCGCGCGAAGTCACTGGGGCCCGTGCTCGTGTTGGGGAGGTGCCAGGGATCATTTGTTGAGCCGCTGGGGCCCGCGGGGGTCGCTGGGCCCAGGTCTTGGCGCTGGGGAGGTGCCAGGGACCATTTGGCGAGCCCCTGGGACCCCACGCAGGGTCGCTGGGTCCAGTGAGCGCGCTGGGGAGGTGCCAGGTACCATTTGGCGAGCCGATGGGACCTCGCGCCAAGTCGCTGGGCCCGGCGCGTGCTGGGTAGGTGCCAGGGATCATTTGTGAGCAGCTGGGACCCAGCGCGAGGTCGCTGGGCCCCGTGCGTGCGCTGGGGAGGTGCCTGGGACCATTTGGCGAGCCGCTGGGACCCTGCACGGGGTAGTTGGGACCCGTGCGTACGCCGGGGAGGGGCCAGGGACTTTTTGGCGAGCTGCTGAGTCCCTGCACGAAGTCGCTGGGCCCTGTGCGCATGCTGGGGAGGAGACAGGTACCATTTGCCGAGCTTCTGGGACTCTGCGTGAGGTCGCTGGGGCTCGTGTGATCACTGGGGAGTTGCAAGGGACTATTTCGCGAGCCGCTTGGACCCCGCGTATTTGGCGAGCCTCTGGGACCCAGTGCAAAGTCGCTGGGGCCCGTGCCCGCGCTGGGGTTGTGCCAGGGAGCATTTGGCGAGCGTCTGGGACCCTGCGCGAAGTCGCTGGGGCCTTGCTATCGCTGGGGAGGTGCCAGGGACCATTTGATGAGCCGATGGAACCCCATGCGAAGTCGCTGGGGCCCGTGCGCGTGCTGAGGAGGTGCCAGGGATCATTTGGCGAGCCGCTGGGACCCCGCGCGATGTCGCTGGGGCACCCCTGCGGCGTGCTGGTGGTGACAGGGAAGTTTGGCAAGCCGCTGGAACCCCACACAAAGTCGCTGGCCTCTGTGCGCGTGCTCGGGAGGTGCCAGGGACCATCTGGCGAGCCGCAAGGGGACCCAAAAAGTCGCTGGGGCCGTGCGCGTGCTGGGGATATGCCACGGACCATTTGGCGAGCCTCTGGGACCCAACGCGAAGTCGCTGGGGCCCGTATGCTTGCTGGTGAGGTGCCAGGGACCATCTGGCGAGCCGCTGGGACTTGTGCTGGGTCGCTGGGTCCCAGTGTGCTTGCTGGGAGGTGCCAGGGACCATTTGGCGGCTGCTGGGACCCCCGCGTGGTCGCTGGGCCCCATCGTCATGCTGGGGAGGGGCCAGGGACCATTTTGAGCAGCTGGGACCCACGCGTGGTTGCTGGGGCCTGTGCGTGCTGGGGATGAGCCAGGGACCATTTGCAAGCCGCTGGGACCCCTCCATGGGTCGCTGGGGCCCGTCTTGGCGTGCTGGGGATATGCCAGGGACCATTTGGCGAGCCTCTGGGACCCACAAAGTCGCTGGGGCCCAGTGTGCTGCTGGGGAGGTGCCAGGGACCATTGGCGAGCCGATGGACCCCCTTGAGTGTCGCTGGACCCGGGAGCTGCGTGCTGGGGAGGTGCCAGGGATCATTTGGCGAGCCGGGAGCTGGGACCCCTGTGAGGTCGCTGGGCCCCATGCAGGCTGGGGAGGTGACAGGGAAAGTTTGGCAAGCCGCTGGAACCCCACACAAAGTCGCTGGGGCCCTTGGCGTGCTGCTCGGGAGGTGCCAGGGACCATCTGGTAAGCCTCTGGGACCCCGCGCCAAAGTCGCTGGAGCCCTGTCTGGGGTGGTGCAGGGGATATGCCAGGGACCATTTGGCGAGCCTCTGGGACCCATCGGATCAAGTCGCTGGGGCCCGTATGCACTGCGCTGGGGAGGTGCCAGGGACCATTTGCAAGCCGCTGGGACCCCCGTGCAAAGTGTTGCTGGGTCCCATGTGCGTGGGGAGGTGCCAGGGACCATTTGGCGAGCCGCTGGGACCCAGCGGGGGGTCGCTGGGACCCCGTGTGCTTGCTGGGAGGTGCCAGGGACCATTTGCCGAGCTGATGGGACCCCGCACGGGTCTCTGGGGCCCGTGGCGTGCTGGGGAGGTGCCAGGGATCATTTCGCGAGCCGCTGGGACCCCTCGCGTGGTCGCTGGGCCCCGTCGTGCGTGCTGGGGAGGTGCCAGGGACCATTTGGCGAGCAGCTGGGACCCCACGCTTAAGTCGTCGCTGGGGCCCGTGCTGCTTGGGATGTGCCAGGGACCATTTGCAAGCTGCTGGGACACCTCGAAGTCGCTGGGGCCCGTGATGCGTGCAGGGGATGTGCCAGGGACCATTTGGTGAGCCACTGGGACCCCACGCAGGATCAAGTCGCTGGGGCCGACCCGTGCGTGCTGGGGATATGCCAGGGACCATTTGGCGAGCCTCTGGGACCCCCCAGTAAGGTTGTTGAAGGCGCTGGGATCCTTCATGCTTGCTGGTGAGGTGCTGGGACCATCTGGCAACCACCCGGACCCAAGATGGTGTGCTGGGCCCTCTGGCGTGCTGGGGAGCTTATGCCAGGGATCATTTGGCGAGCCTCTGGGACCCCAACGTGGAGTCGCTGGGGCACTGTCTTGGCGATGCTGGGAAGGGCCAGGGACATTTTGCGAGCTGCTTTCGGACCCGCGCGTGGTCACTGGGCCCCTGTCGTGCTGGGTTGGAGGCCAGGGACAGTTTGGCAAGCCTCTGGGACCCCTGGCGTGAAGTCGCTGGGGCCGTCGCTTGCTGGGAGGTGCCAGGGATCATTTGGCAAACAGCTGGGACCCCATAAAGTCACTGGGAGCCCCTGCGTGCACTGGTGAGGATGTGCCAGGGACCATTGCAAGCGCTGGGACCCCTCGCGGGGTCAGCTGGGCCCGTCGTGGCGTGCGGGGGGAGGGGCCGGGGACCATTTGGCAAGCCGCTGGGACCCCACGTCTTGGTCGCTGGGCCCGTGTGCACTGCAGGGATGTGCCAGGGACCATTTTGCAAGCCGCTGGGACCCCCACAGGGTCGTTGGGCCCGTGCGACGTGCCAGGAGGGACCAGGGACCATTTAGTGAGCCTTTTGGGACCCCGTGCACGAAGTAGATGGGCCCGTGCTTGCTGCAATGGGGGGGCCAGGGACCATTAGGCAGCTGGGACCCTGCGCGCGGTGGTCGCTGGGACCCGGTGTGGCGTGCTGGGAGGTGCCAGGGACCATTTGGCGAGCCGCTGGGACCCCGCGCGGGGTCGCTGGGCCCGATGTGCGGGCTGGGGAGGGCCAGGGACCATTTTGCGAGCCTCTGGGACCCCCACGTGGGTCGCTGGGCCCCGTGCTTGCTGGTGAGGGCCAGGGACCATTTAGCGAGCTGCTTGGACCCTGTCAAAGTCGCTGTGGCCCGTGCGTGCGTGCTGGGGAGGTGCCAGGGACCATTGGCGTGACGCTGGGACGTGGATCAAAGTCGCTGGGGTTCGTGGCTGTGCTGGGGTGCTGCCAGGGATCATTTGGTGAGCCGCTGGGACCCGCGTGTTGGAGTCGCTGGGGCCTGTCTTGGCGTGCTGGGAAGGGTCAGGGACCATTTGCGAGCTGCTGGGACCAGCGCAGCGTGGTTGCTGGGCCCTGTGCGGGTGCTGAGTTGGTGCCAGGGACCATTTTGCGAGCCTCTGGGACCCCATGCGTGATCGCTGGGGCCTTCTGCGCTTGCTGGTGAGGTGCCAGGGAAATTTTGGCGAACCGCTGGGACACCACTTAAAGTCACTGGGGCCCCTGCACGTGCTGGTGAAGTGCCAGGGACCATTTGGCAAGCCGCTGGGACCCCGCGAAGTCGCTGGGGCCCGTGCTGGGGATGCTGGGGAGGGCTAGGGACCATTTGGCTGACACTGGGACCCCGTGGGGTCGCTGGGGCCTGTCACGCACTGGTGAGGTGCCAGGGACCATCTGGCGAGCCGCTGGGACCCAGCTTGGTCACTGGTCCCAGTGCCCGCAAGGAGGATGTGCCAGGGACCATTTGCGAGCCGCTGGGAACCCCATGAAGTCGCTGGGACCCGATGCGATCGCTGGAGGGGCCAGGGACCATTTGGTGAGCCTCTGGGACCCTGCGAAGGTCGCTGGGGCCCGTGTGAGCGCTAAGGGAGGGGCCAGGGACCATTCGCGACCGCTGGGACCCCGCGTGGTCGCTGGGGCCTGTCTTGGCGTGCTGGTGAGGTGCCAGGGACCATTTAAAAAGCCGCTGGGACCTGGGTCGCTGGGGCCCCAGTGCGCGTGCTAGGGAGAGGCCAGGGACCATTTGGCTGGAGCCGCTGGGACCCAGCGTGGGTGTCTTTGGGGCCCCGGTCGGGAGTGTGCTGAGGGATATGCCAGGGACCATTTGGCGAGCTGCTGGGACCCAGCGCCGGGGTCGCTGGGGCCCCGTCATGCTTGCTGGGGTTGCCAGGGACCATTTGGCGAGCCGCTGGGACCCCACGCGGTGTCGCTGGGGCCGTGCACGTGCTGGGATGTGCCAGGGACCATTTGTCGGCGCTGGGACCCTGCGCGAGGTCGCTGGGGCCCTGTGTGTCGCTGGGGAGGGGCCAGGGACCATTTGCAAGCCGCTGGGACCCCACGTGGGTCGCTTGGACCCCGTGGTGCGTGCTGTGGAGGTGCCAGGGACCATTTGGCGAGCTGCTGGACCCTGCGTGGTTGCTGGGCCCTGCGTGCGCGTGCTGGAGGTGCCAGGACCATTTGGCGAGCCGCTGGGACCCTGCGGTCGCTGGGCCCCCATCATGCGTGGGGAGGTGCCAGGGACCATTTGGCGAGCCTCTGGGACCCTGTCTTGAAGTCGCTGGGCCTGTCACTGCTGGGGATGTGCCAGGAACCATTTGGCGAGCCTCTGGGACCCCGCGCGGGGTTGCTGGGCCCGTCGGGTGCTGGGTTGGGACCAGGGACCATTTGGCGAGCCGCTGGGTCCCCCGTGGGGTAGATGGGCCCCGCGAGCAATGGGGAGGCCAGGGACCATTTGGCGAGCCGCTGGGACCCCTTGGCGTGGTTGCTGGGCCCTGTGCGCATGCTGGGGAAGGGCCAAGGACCATTTGGCGAGCCTCTGGGACCCCGTGCAAAGTCGCTGGGGCCTGTGCGCGCTGGGGATGCCAGGGACCATTTGTGAGCCTCTGGGAGCCTGTGCAAGGTTGCTGGGGTCCGTGCACCCGCTGGGGAGGTGCCAAGGACTGTTTGGCGAGCCGCTGGAACCCAAGCGCCCAAGTGGGCTGGGGCCCCTGCGTGTGCTGGGAGGTGTCAGGGTTCATTTGGCGAGCCTCTGGGATCCAGTGAGGGGTCGCTGGGCCCCGCGTGCGCCTGCTGGGGAGGTGCCAGGGACCATTTGGCGAGGCGCTGGGACCCCGCACGGGGTCGCTGGGGCCCGTGCGCGTGCTAGGGAGGGGCCAGGGACAATTTGGCTAGCCGCTGAGACCCCGCGTGGGGTCGTCTGTGCCCGTGCGCGCGCAAGGGAGGGGCCAGGGACCATTTGGCGAGCTGCTGGGACCCCGCGCAAAGTCACTGGGACCCGTCTGCTTGCTAGGGAGGGTCCAGTGAACATTTGGCAAGCCGCTGGGACCCCGCATGAAGTCGCTGGGGCCCGTACGCGCACTGGGGATGTTCCATGGATCATTTGCGAGCCGCTGGGACCCCGCGCGAAGTCGCTGAGGCCTGTGTGCACGCTGAGGATGTGCCAGGGACCGTTTGCGAGCCGCTGGGACCCTGCACGTGGTTGCTGGAGTCTGTGCGCGTGCTGCGTAGGAGCCAGGGACCATTTGGCGAGCTGCTGGGACCTGTGCGCGCGCGGGGATGTGCCAGGGACCAATTGGCGAGCCTCTGGGAACCCACGAGATGTCGCTGGGGCCCGTGCGTGTGCTGGGGAGGTGCCAGGGACCATTTGGCGAGCCGCTGTGACCCCGCGCAAAGTCGCTGGGGCCCGTACGCTCGCTGGGGTTGTGCCAGGGACCATTCGCGAGCCACTTGGACCCTGCGCGAGGTCGCTGGGCCCCGTGCACGTCCCGGGGATGTGCCAGGGACCATTTGGCGAGCCGCTGGAACCCCGCGCGGGGTCGTTTGGCCCAGTGTGCATGCTTTGGAGGGGCCAGGGACCATTTGCCGAGCCGCTCGGACCCCGCGCGTTGTCTCTGGACACCGTGTGCGGGCTGGGGAGGTGCCAGGTATCATTTGGCGAACTGCTGGGACCCCACGCGGGGTCGCTGAGCCCGGTGCGCGCGCTGGGGAGGGGCCAAGGACCATTTGGATAGATGTTGGAACCCCGCACGAGGTCGCTGGGCCCCATGCGCACACTGGTGATGTGCCAGGGACCATTTGGTTAGCCTCTGGGACCCTGTGCGAGGTCGCTGTGCCCCGTGCGAGCAATGGGGAGGGGCCAGGGACCATTAGGCAAGCCGCAGGGACCACGCGCGTGGTTGCTGGGCCCTGTGCGCGTGCTGGGTAGGTGCCAGGGACCATTTGGCGAGCCGCT
>CM072697.1:7732467-7770467 GCA_036884735.1 Huso huso
TTTGGCGAGCCGCTGGGATCCACCGGGTCGCTGGGGCCCGTCTTGTGTGCTGGTGAGTGCCAGGAATATTTGGCTGACCGCTGGGACCCAGCGTGGGGTCGTGGGGCCCTGTGCGCATGCTGGGGTGGTGCCAGGGACCTTTTGGCGAGCCGCCGGGACCCCGCACGGGGTCGCTGGGGCACGTGCGAGCGCTGGGTAGGTGCCAGGGACCATTCGGTGAGCCGCTGGGACCCCACTTGCGGGGTCGCTAGACACGTGATGCTTGGCGCTGGGTAGGTGCCAGGGACCATGCGGTGAGCCGCTGGGACCACGCGCGAGGTCGCTGGGCCCGGTGCACACGATAGGAGGTGCCAGGGACAGTTTGGCAAGCCGCTTGGAACACGCGCGAAGTCGCTGGGGTTTGTGCGCCCTGGGGAAGTGCCATGGACCATTTGGAGGCTGGGACCCTCACGGCGAGGTCGCTGGGCCTTCGCGGCTCGCTGGTGATGTGCCAGGGACAATTTGGCGAGCCGCTGGGAGACCACGCGATGTCGCTGGGTTCCCTGCGCGTGCTGGTGACGTACAGTTTGGCAAGTCCCGTGGAGCACGCACGAAGTCGCTGGGGTTCGTGCGCGTGCTGGGGAGGTGCTAAGGACCTTTTGGCGAGCCGCTGGGACTCACGCGGGGTCGCTGGAGCCGTCTTGGCGTGCTGTGAGGTGTAGGATCATTAGGCGAGCTGGGACCCGCGGGGTCGCTGGGCTGAGTGCCCGCTGGGGAGGTGCCATGGACCATTAGGTGAGCCACTGGAATCCCACGCGAAGTCGCTGGGGCTCGTCTTGCGGTTGGGGATGTGCCATGGACCATTTGGAAAGCCGCTGGGACCCTGTGCGGTCACTGGGGGCCTGTGCGATCGCAGGGGAGGTGCCAGGGACCGTTTGGCGGGGCGCTGGAACCACATACAAGTCGCTGGGGACCGTGTCGCGTGTAGGAGGTGCCAGGGAATATTTGGCGAGCCGCTGGGACCCGCGCGGGGTCGCTGGAGCCGTCTTGGCGTGCTGAGGAGGTGCCCGGGGACCATCTGGCGAAGCGCTCCGGACCCGCGGTCGCTGGGCCCTGTGCGCATGCTGGGGAGGTGCCAGGGACCATCAGCGAAGCGCTCGGACCCGCCACGTGGTCCACGGGCGCATCACGCTGGGTAGGTGCCAGGGAGCATTTGGGAAGCGGCTGGGACCCTGCGCCAGGTAACTGGGGCCCGTGCGATCGCTTGGGAGGTGCCAGGGACCGTTTGGCGAGCCGCTGGAACCCCAAACAAAGTCGCTGGGGCCCGTGCTCGTACTGGAGAGGTGCCAGGCATCATTTTGCGAGCCATTCGGACCCAGCGACTCTGCGGCCCGTGTTCGTGCTGGGGAGGTGCCAGGGACAGTTTGGCAAGCCCTGTGGACCAACCGCGAAGTCGCTGGGGTTCGTGCGCGTGCTGGGGAGGTGCCAGGCACCATTTGGTGTGGCCAGCTTGGACCCCTTGGGGTCTCTGAGGTGTGCTGCTGGGGAGGTACCAGGCATCATTTGGGAAGCCACTTGGACCTTGCGTGGGGTCTGGGCCCGTGTGCGCCCTGGGAGGTCCCAGGGAACATTTGGAGAGCCGCTTGGACCCTGCGCGGGGTCGCTGGAGCTCCCTCTGCTCGCTGATGATGCCAGGGATCATTTGGCGAGCAGCTGGGACACCACGCGATGTCGCTGGGGCCCCTGTATGTGGTGAGGTACCAGGGACAATTTAGCAAGCCGCTGGACCACACGTGAAGTCGCTGGGGATCGCAAGGTGCTTGGGAGGTACCAGGGTACCATTTGGTGTGACACTGGGACAGCGGCTGGGTCGTTGGGGCCCGTCTGGCTGTGAGGTGCCAGGACCATTTGGCGAGCCTCTGGGACCCAGCGAGGGGTCGCTGAGCCCTGCGCTCGCTGGGGAGGTGCTAGGGACCATTTGACTAGCATTTGGGAGCTGCCTCGGGGTCACAAGCGTCCAGTGCATGCATTGTGGAGGCTCCAGCGACCATTTAGCGGGCAGCTGAGACCTCAAGGTCGCTGGGCTGTGTCGCGCTGGGGAGGTACCAGGGGCGTTTAGTGAGCCGCTGGGACCCCTGCCAGGGTCGCTGGGCGCTCCCGCGTGTTGAGGAGGTGCCGGAACCGTTTTGAAGGCCGCTGGGACCCTGGCGAAGTCGTAATTTCACGCTCGCTGCGCTGAGGGAGCTGAGACCATTTGGCAAGCTGCTGAGAGACCCACAGCAGCGAAATTAAGCTGGGGCCAGTCTTGGCGCTGAGGATGCCAGGGGACCATTCTGCGAGCCACTTGGACCCACGAGTAGTCGCTGGGGTTCGTCATGCTAGAGGAGGTGCCAGGGTCCATTTGGCAAGCCTGGGGACACCACAGCGATGTGGCTGGGGCCCCTGCGGCGTGCTGTGAGTGCAAGGACAGTTTGGCAAGCAGCTTGGACCCGCGAGGCGAAGTGGCTGGGGTGCCGTCTCAGCATGCTGGGGAGGTTCCAGGCACCATTTGGTGTGGCTGGGACCTCGGCGGTCGCTCATCCCTGTTCACGCTGGGGAGGTGCCAGGGAGGCGTTTAGCGACCGCTGGGACCAGCGATGGGGTTGTTGGGCCCCGTTCGGCGGCTGAAGTGGTGCAAGGGACCCGTTTGGCGAGCAGCTGGGACCTCACAGTCGCTGGAGCCCTGTGCTCGTTGGGGAGGTGCCAGGATCATTTGGCGCTTCGCTGGGAACCCGCGGCGAAGTCGCTGGGGCCAGTCTTGCGGCGTTGAGGATGTGCCAGGGACCATTCGAGCCGCTTGGACTACAGGCGGTCGCTGGGGTTCGTCGGCGTGTGGAGGTGCCAGGCACCTTTTGGTGTGACGCTGGGACTCCACGCGGGGTCGCGGGGGCCCCTGCGCGTGCTGGTGAGGTGCCGGGGACAGTTTAGCAAGCCGCTTGGACCACTTGCGAAGTCGCTGGGGATAGTGTGCGTGCTGGGGAGGTACCAGGGACCATTTGGTGTGACACTGGGAACCTGCGCGGGGTCGCTGGGCCCCGTGCGCATGCTGGGGAGGTGCCAGGGATCATTAGCGAGCCGCTGGGACCCCGCGCGAAGTCGCTGGGGGCCGTGAGCGCGCTAAGGATGTGCCAGGGACCATTTGCGAGCCGCTTGGACCCCGCGCGTGTTTGCTGGGCACTGTGCGTGTGCTGCGTAGGATCAAGGGACCATTTGGCGAGCCGTTGGCACCCCGCACGGGGTCGCTGGGGCCCTAGCGCGTGCTGGTGATGTGCCGGGGACCATTCAGCGAGCTGCTGGGACCCGGCGGGGTCGTTGTGCCCGTCTTTCGTGCGCTGGGGAGGTGCCAGGGACCATTCGCGAGCCACTGGGACCCCGCCTGGGGTCGCTGGGCCCGTTACGTGCGCGGGGAGGTGCCAGGGAACATTTGGCGAGCTGCTGGGACCCCATGCCAGAAGTCGCTGCCCGTCTTGCGCTCTGGGAGGTGCCAGGTACCTTTTGGGAAGCCTCTTGGACTCCTCCTGGTAGCTGGGGCCTGTGTGCGCCTGGGTGGTTACCAGTTTGCATTTGGCGAGCCAATGGGACCCTCTTGCGGGTCGCTTGGCCCCCATTCGTGCGCTGGGGATGTGCCAGGGACCATTGCCGAGCCTCTGGGACCCCTGCGTGGGGTCGCCGGGAGGTACCAGGGAACATTTGGGCAAGCCGCTGGGACCCAGCCCGGGGTGGCTGGGCCGTGCGCACTGGGGAGGAGCCAGGTACCATTTAGCGAGCAGCTGGGACCCCGTCTTGATCGCTGGGGCATGTCGCGCGTTGAGGGAGGTGCCAGGGACCATTTGGCAGGCCGCTGGGACCCGTCTTGATCGCTGGGGCATGGGAGGTGCCAGGGACCATTTGGCATGTCCCCAGACCCGTCGCTGGGGCGTCTGCGCTGGGGGAGGTGCCAGGGACCATTTCGCGAGCCGCTGGGATCCAGCGTATGGTCAGTGCGCCAAGTGCTCTGGGAGGTACCAGGGACCATTTGGCGATCCTCTGGGACCCCCGCGAGTTCGGTGGGCCCCGATGCTGGGGGGTTGCCAGGGACCATTTGCGAGCCGCTTGGACCCGCCTGGGGTCCGCTGGGCCCAGTGCGTGTGTGCTGGGGGAGGTGCCAGGAAAATTTGGCGAGCTGCTGGGACTCCGTGTGAATCGCTGGGGCATGTGCGCACTGGGGAGGTGCCAGGGACCTTTTGGGGAGCAGCTGGGACTCCACGCCTGGTAGCTGGGGCCTGTGTGCGCACTGGGGAGGTACCAGTTTGCATTTGGCGAGTCGCTGGGACCCCGCGCGGGGTTGCTGGGCCCCATGCGCGCGCTGGGCAGGAGCCATGTACCATTTGGCGAGCCGCTGCGACAACTACGCAAAGTCGTTGGGGCCCGTCTCTATGGGGGATGTGCCAGGGACCATTGCGAGCCTCTGGGGCGCTGCGTGAGGTCGCGGGGCCCGTGCAATCGCTGGGGAGGTACCAGGACCATTTGGCGAAGCTGGGACCTTGGCAGTTCGCTGGGCAGCGTCTCACTCTTGGCCGGGCCAGGGACCATTTGTCAAGCAGCAGACCCCCGCGCGAAGTCGCTGGGGCGGTGCTCATGCTGGGGAGGGGGCCAGGGACCATTGCCGAGCCGCTGGGACCCAGCGGGGTCGCTGGGCCCCGTCTTGGCGTGCTGGGAAGAGACGGGTACCATTGCCGAGCCTCTGGTACCCCGTCTTGAGGTTGCTGGGCCCCCGTCTCGCCCAGCTGGGGAGCCCAGGTATCATTTGGCGACCGCTGGGAACACGGCGAGGGTCGCTGGGACCTGTCGCTCTCTGGGGATGTGCTAGGGAACATTTGGCGAGCCTCTGGGACCGTGTTGTGAGCTGTGCCTGTGCGCTGCCTGAGGAGGTGACAGGGGACCATTTGGCGGGGCGCTGGAACCCCGCACGGTCGCTGGGCCTGATGCGCGCACTGGGGAGGGATCCGGGGACCATTTGGCGAGCCGCTGGAACCCAGCGGGTCGCTGGACCTCGTCGCCACGCTGGGTGGGGCCAGGGACCCATTTGGCAACCGCTGAGACCCAGCGCAAAGTCTCTGGCCTCGTGCGCATGCTCGGGAGGGCCAGGGACCATTTCGCGAAACGCTGGGACCCGCCTGGGAGTCGCTGGGCCTGGTCTTGTGCGCACTGGGGAGGATCAGGGACCATTTGGCGGCAGCTGGAACCACCTTGTGAACTCCTTGGGTCTCGTCTTGTGGGGCTGGGGGAGTCCAGGGACCATTTGGCCAACCCGCTGAGACCCAGCGCCAAAGTCGCTGGGGCGGTGCACATGTGGGGAGGGCCATGGACCATTTGCAAGCCGCTGGCACCCGCCTGGGGTCGCTGGGCCCATTAAGTGCGCCCAGGGAGGTGCCAGGGAACATTTGGCGAGCTGCTGGGACCCGTGAAGTGCTCGCTGGGGCATGTGCGTGCTGGGGAAGTGCCAGGTACCATTTGGCGAGACTCTGGGACCCTGCGTGCAAAAGTCGCTGGGGCCGGTGCAATCTTTCGGGAGGGCCATGGACCATTTTGCAAGACACTGGCACCCAGTGGGGTCGCTGGGCCCATTAAGTGCGCTGGGAGGTGCCAGGTACCATTGGCGAGCTGCTGGGAACCAGCGTGAAGTCGTTGGGGCCTGTCTTGCATGTGGGGATGTGCCAGGGACCATTTGCCGAGCCTCTGGGACCCTCTTGAGATCACGGGGCCCCTGCGATCGCTGGGGAGGACCAGGGGACCATTTGGAGAGCCGCTGGGACCACGCCCGGGGTGGCTGGGATCCGTGGCTGCTGGGGATGTGCCAGGGACCATTTGCTGAGCTACTGGGACCACTCGCAGCAGTCTGCTGGGGCGATGTCATGCTGGGGAGGGCCAGGGACCATTTGCAAACGCTGGGACCGCCTGGGGTCGCTATGCCCATTAAGTGCGCAGGGGAGGTGCCAGGGAACATTTAGCGAAACTGCTGGGACCCCGTGCGGGATCGCTGGGGCATGTGCGTGCTGGGGGGGTGCCAGGTACCATTTGGCGAGCCTTTGGGCCAGCGCTCGCTGGGGCGGTGCGCATGCTGGGAGGGGCCATGGACCATTTGCAAGCCACTGGGACCCGCCTGCGGGTTGCTGGGCCCATTAAGTGCGCTGGGGATGTGCCAGGGACCATTTGGCTGCCGCTGGGAACCCGCGTGTGTTATTGGGAGCCCGTATGGCGCTGGGGATGTGCCAGGGACCATTTGCCGAGCCTCTGGGACCCTACTTGAGATCACTGGGGCCCGTGTGATCGCTGGGGAGGTACCAGGGACCATTTGAGAGCCGCTGGGACCCACGCCTGGGGTGGCTGGGATCGTCTGCTGTTGGGGCAGCACCAGGGACCATTGTTGAGCCGCTGGGACCACGCGAAAGTCGCTGGGGCCCGTGCGGCATGCTGGGAGGCCATGGACCATTTGCCGAGATGCTGGGACCCTGTCTGAGGTCGCTGGGGCCCGTGTGATCGCTGGGGAGTTGCCAGGGACCATTTTCGAGACACTTGGACCCAGCGTGCGGTTGAAAAACGTTGCGCCTGTGCATGCACTGGGGAGGTGCCAGGGACCATTTACAGCCGCTGGGACACCGAGCAAAGTCTGGGGCCCTCTTGCCCGCTAGGGGATGTGCAAGGGACCATTTGGCGAGCCTCTTGGACCCCCTTGTGGGGTCGCTGTGCCCCCTTCTTGCGCTGCTGGGACCATTTGGCGAGCCGCTGGGACACCGCGAAAGTCGCTGGGGCCCGTGCATGCTGGGGATGTGCCAGGGAACATTTTTCAGCTGCTGGGACCACGCGTGATCTGTGGATCCGTGGCGCGTGCTGGGGAGGTGCCAGGGACCATTTGTGAGCCGCTGGGACCCCATCTTGCTCGGGTCAAGGCCCGTGTGCGTGCGGTGAGGGGCCAGGGACCATTTAGCCGAGCCTCTGGGACCCCACCTGGGGTCGCTGGGCCCGTGTGTGCACTGGGGAGGTGCCAGGGACCATTTTGTGAGCTCCTGGGACACCGGCGTGTCAGTCACTGCCCAGTGCGTGCCTGGGAGGTGCCAGGACTATTTTGGGTAGTGGCTGGGACTCCACGCCTGTTGCTGGGGGCCTGTGTGCGGCGCTAGGGAGGAGCCAGGGACCATTTGCGGAGCAGCTGGAACCTCACATCAAGTCGCTGGGGCCTGTCATGCTGGGGAGGTGCCAGGGACCATCTGTGAACCTCTGGGACCCTGTGAGACATTGTCCCTGGGGCCCGTGTGTGCTGGGGAGGGGCCAGGGACTTTGGCAAGCTGCTGGGACTCTGCGCATGGTTGCTGGGCACTGTCTTGCGATTGGAAGGTGCCAGTGATCATTTGGGGAGCTGCTGGGACCCCCACCTGGGGTCGCTGGGGCCCAGTCTTGTGCACTGGATGTGCCATGGAACATTTGGCGAGCTGCTGGGACCCTGTGGCGAGTCACTGGGGCCCGTGTGCTCGCTGGGGAGGTGCCAGGGACCATTTGAGAGTGGCTGGGACTCCACGGGTTGCTGGGCCCTGTGTGCGCGCTGGGGTGGTGCCAGGGACCATTTGGCGATCCGCTGGACCCCCGCACAGGTTCGCTGGGGCCTGGCGCATGCTGGGGAGTTGCCAGGAACCAAGCAGCTGGGCCCAGCGCTGCTCCTTGGACCCTAGGTACATTGTCCCTGGGGACCCTGCTTGAGGTGCTGGGGCCGTGCTGGGGGAGGGGGTGCTAGGGACAATTTCGCAAGCCGCTGGGACCTCGCAGATGGTCACTGGGCACTGTGCGTCGATTGGGAGGTGCCAGGGACCATTTGGCGAGCCGCTGGGACCCGCAAGGTTCGCGGGGCCCGTGCCGCGCGCTGGCGTGCCGAGGAACATTTGGCTGCTGGGACCCTGTGCTGTGATTGGTCGCTGGGGCCAGGAACCAATTGCTGGGGGGACCCCTGGTGCTGAGGGACCATTTCGGGGAGGAGCCAGGTACTGGGAGCCTCGGGGTCCCTTGGAGGGTTGCTGTGGCTTGTGATCGCTGGGGAGGTGCCAGGGACCATTTGTGAGCCGCTGGGACCCAGCGTGTCGTCACTGGGCCCAGGGCGCTGGGGGAGTACCAGGGACTGGGCAACATTTGGGACACCGCGCTGCTGGGGCCCGTGCGCGCTGGGGAGGGGCCAGGGACCATTTGAGGCCTCTGGGACCCTGCTTGGGTCGCTGGTCCCCCGCGTCGCTGGGGAGGTGCTGGGGACCATTTCGCGAACCTCTGGGACCCTGTGCGAGGTCGCTGGGGCCCGTGCGATCGCTGGGGAGGTGCCAGGGACCATTTGGCAAGCCGCTGGGACACCACCTTGCGAGTTCGCTGGGGCCCCGTGCCCGCTGGGGAGGGGCCAGGGACCATTTGGGAGCCCTGGGACCCCACCTGCTGGGCCCAGCTGCTGGGAAGGGCCAGGAACATTTGTGAGCCGCTGGGACCCAGCCAAAGTGGAGCCCGTCTTGCGTGCTGGGAGGTGCCAGGGACCATTTGGCGAGCCGCTGGGACCCCACACGAAGTCAGTGGGGCCTGGGCGCGTGCTGGGGAGGTTCCAGGGACCATCTGGCAATCACTCGGACCATTCTCTGGGGCTCGATGTGCATGCTGGGACCCCAGGCATCATTTGGCGAACAGCTGGGACCTCAGGGTGCTGGCTCCGTGCGCTGGGGGAGGTGCCAGGGACCATTTGATGAGCCGCTGTGACACCACGCGATGTCGCTTGGGTCCTTGCGCTTGCTGGTGAGGTGCCAGGGACCATTTGGTGAGCCGTTGGGACACCGTCTTGATGTCGCTTGGGTCCCGTGCTGGGGAGGTGCCAGGGACATTTTGGCGTGCCTCTTGGACCCACCTCGCTGGGGTTCCCGCCCGCGCTGGGGAGGTGCCAGGCACCATTTGGTGTGATGCTGGGGCCCGTGCTGCTAGGGAGGTTCCAGGGAGCGTTTAGCGAGCCGCTGTTACCCCGTACGAAGTCACTCGGGCTCATGTGCGTGCTGGGGATGTGCCATGGACCATTTGGCAAGCCGCTGGGACCCTGCGGAGGTCACTGGAGCCCCTTGGCGTCCAGCTGAGGAGGTGCCAGGACTGTTTGGCGTCTCTGGGACCCGCACGATCGCTGGGGCCCTGGTGCTGCTGAGATGCCAGGGACCATTTGGCAAGCCGCTGGGACACCACGCGGAAGTCGCTGGGGCCCGTGCCCGCTAGGGAGGGCTGCCAGGGACCATTTGGTGGACGCTGGGACCCCGCCTGGGGCCCCTGGGCCCCGTCTTGGCCTGGGGAGGTTCCAGGAACATTTGGCGAGCCGCTGGGACCCCAGCGGTGTTGCTGGGCCCTGTTCACGTGCTGAGGAGGTGCCAGGGACCATTTGGCGAGCCGCTGGAACCCCTGCACTCGCTCAGGAGGTGGGGCCTTTGGCGAGCGTGACACTGGCGAGGTTCCAGGACCATCTGGCGTCCGCTGGTGACTCGGACGTTTGGGGCTTGGACCTCTGGGAGCGCTGAGGTTCGTGCATGCTGTGGAGGTGCCAGGCATCATTTGGTGTGAACAGCTGGGACCTCGCGGCGGCGGTCGCTGGGCTCCGTGCGCGCCTGAGGAGGTGCCAGGGACCATTTGGCGAGCCGTTGGGACCCGCGCGATGTCAGCTTGGGTCCCCTCGCTTGCTGCTTGAGTGCCAGGACCATTTTGGTGAGCCGTTGGACCCGCACCACTCTGGGGATGACCTTTTGGGCGTGCCTCTGGGACTCCCTCTTGGGCCCTGTTCACCCAGGGGGGAAGGGTTCATTTCAGTAGCTACTTGGACCCGGTCGGCCGCTGTTACCCGTGTGCGTCACTGGGGGATGCCAGGGACCATTTCGGGCTCGTATGGGTCCCATGCGCGCTGGAGATGTGCCATGGACCATTTGGCAAGCCGCTGGGACCCCTGCGCTGGGACACTGGAGCCCCGATGTGCCGCTGGTGAGGTGGCAGGGGACCATTTGGCGAGCCGCTGGGACACCACAAGATGTTGCTGGGACCCCTGCACATGCTGGTGAGGTGCCAGGGACAGTTTGGCAAGCCGCTTTGGACCACACGCCGGTCGCTGGGGTTCGTCTTTGTGACCTGGGGAGGTGCCAGGGACCATTTGGTGGCGACACTGGGACCTCGCGCGGGGTCGCTGGGCCCGTCTTGCAGCTGTGGAGGTGCCAGGGACCTTGGCGAGCCTCTGGGACTCCACATGGGGTCGCTGGTGCCCCTTCACGCACTGGGGATGGGCCAGGGACCATTTGGCGAGCCACTGGGACCCGTCTTGGGGTCGCTGGGCCCTGTTCACGCCTGGGGAGGTGCCAGGGAGATTTGGCGAGCCGCTGGGACCCGCCGGGTTGTGGGCCCCATTCACGCTGATGAGGTGCCGGGACCATTTGGCAGCTGGGACCCTGCATGAGGTCGCTGGAGCCCCTGCGCTCACTGGGAGGTGCCAGGGGTCCATTTTGGCGAGCCGCTGGGTCTCCACGCGATGTCGCTTGGGTGCCTGTCTTGCTGGTAGATGCCAGGGACAGTTTGACATGCCGCTTGGAACCAGCAGCGAAGTCACTGGGGTTCGTGCGCGCCTGGGGAGGTGCCGGGTACCATTTGGTGAGACAATGGGACCTTGCGGCGTCGCTGGGCCCGTCGCGATCACTGGGATGGGTTCAGGGACGCGTTTGGCCGCTGCTGGGACCCCACGGTGTTGCTGGGCCTGTTGCTTGCTGGGATGCACCAGGGATCGTTTGGCGAGCCGCTGGGACCCTGCGCGGGGTCGCTGGGCCTGCGCCACTGGGGAGGTGCCAGGGACCATTTGGCGAGCTGCTGGGACCCTTTCTTGGGTCTCTGGGGCCCGTTCGGTGCTGGGAGGCTGCCGGGACAGTTTGCAATCCGCTGGGACCCACAGGCGAAGTCGCTGAGGGCCCGGGCGCTTATGGGGAGGTGCCAGGCTCCATCTGGTGTGCCGCTGGGACGCGTGGGGTCTCTGGGCCCGTGTGCGTGCTGGGGAGGTGCCATGGACCGTTTGCGAGCTGCTGGGACCCTGTGCGCTTGGTCGCTGGAGCCCCTGCGATTGCTGGGGAGGTGCCTGGACCATTTTGTGCCGCTGGGACCCCCACCCGACATCGCTGAGGCCCTGTGCGTGCTGGTGAGGTGCCAGGGACCATTTTGCGAAGCCGCTTGGTCCCCCGCGAAGTCGCTGGGTCCAGTGAGTGCTGGGGTTGCCAGGGACCGTTTGGTGGCCGCTGGGTCCCTGTCGCGGCCCTGGGGACCGTGCCAGGCTGGGGATTGCCGGGATTGTTGGCGACCCCTGGGACTCCGCGCTATGTCGCTGGGGCCCGTGCGATCGCTGGGGAGGTGCTAGGGACCATTTGGCGAGCCGCTGGGACCATCAGGCGTATGGTCACTGGGCCCATGTCGTGCGGCTGGGGAGGTGCCAGGGACCATTGGCGACCATTGGGACCCCAAGGTCGCTGGGCCCAAAATCATGGGTAAGGGCCATGGACCAGTTGCTAGGGCTGGGACCCGGGCGTGGTTGCTGGGCCGAAATGCCAGTGACCATTTGGCGAGCCGCTGGGACCCTGCAGGGGTCGCTGTGATTGTGCGTGCGTGGGGGATGTGCAGGACCATTGCCGAGCCTCTGGGACCCCTTGGGTCTCTGTTTACCGTCTTGGCGCTGTGGATGTGCCAGGGACCATTTAGCAAGCCGCTGGGACCCTGCGTGGCCTATGGGGACCCGTGGATCGCTGGGGATGCCAGGGATTATTTTGCAAGCTGCTGGGACTCCGTGGGGTCTCTGGGTCCCATGTCGTCTTCAGGGATGTGCCAGGGACCAATCGGCGAGCCGCTGGGACCCACAGCTGGGGTCGTTGGGCGTGTCTTCTGCGGATGTGCCAGGGACCATTTGGCGAGCCACTGGGACCCGTCTTGGGTCGCTGGGGCTCCGTGTGCGTGGGGAGGTGCCAGGGACCATTTGGCGAACCTGGGGACCCTGTCGGGGTCGCTGGGGCCCGCGTGTCGATCGCTGGGGATGGTGCCAGGGACCATTTGGCGAGCTGCTGGGACTCCACCGTGGTCGCTGGGCACTATGCCCTCTTTGGGTGCCAGGGATCATTTGGGGAGCCCATGGGACCCCACCTGGGATGTCGCTGGGGTCCCTGCGCGTGCTGGGGAAGTGCCAGGTAACATTTGGCAAGGTGCTGGGACCCCGCGGCAGTGCGTTGGGCCCTCGCGTGCTGAGGGTGCCAGGGACCATTTGGCGAGCCGCTGGGTCCCCCCATCGAAGTCAGTGGGGCCTGGTGCGCTAAGGGATGTGCCAGGGACCATTTGTTCCCTTCAGGACCCATCGCTGGGGCCATCGCTCTCGGGACTCCAGTAAGCATTTGGTCTCTGGGACCCTCGTGTGCATGCTGTGGAGGGATCTGCCAGGCATCATTTGGCGGTAACTGGGACCTATCTTGAAAGTCTATGGGCTCGTGCAGCGCCCTGGGGAGGTGCCAGGGGACCATTTGATGAGCTGCTGGGACCCTGCGCGAGGTCGCTGGGTCCCTGCGCTCGCTGGTGATGTGCCAGGGACAATTTGGTGAGCCGCTGGGACACCACCTTGATGTCGCTGGGGTCCCTGCGGCGTGCTGGGGAGGTTCCAGGGGACAGTTTGGCAAGCCCGTGGACCCACGCACAAAGTCGCTGGGGCTCGTGTGGCGTGCTGGGGATGTGCCATGGACCATTTGGCGAGCCGCTGGGACCCTGCGGGGTCGCTGTGGCCCTGCTTGGCCGTGCTGGTGAGGTGCCAGGGATCGTTTGGCGAGCGCTGGAACCCCCTTGCTGGGACCCGTGCGCGTGCTGGGGAGGTGCTGGGTCACCATTAAGCGAGCGCTGGAACCCCCACAATCGGGGACCGTGTGCGTGCTGGGGAGGTGTCGGGGACCATTTGGCGCGCCTTTCGGATCCAGCGCAGGTTCTCTGGGGAGTTGTGTGCGTATTGGAGGTGTCAGGCACCATTTGGCGAGCTGCTCGGACCCAGGCTCCAGGGTCTTTGGGCCCGATGTGCGTGCTGGGGCGGAGCCAGGGACCTTTGGCGAGCCGCTGGGATCACGGCGGGAGTCGCTGGTGCCCCTGCGCTTCCTGGTGAGGTGCCAGGGAATATTGTGCGAGCCGCTGGGACCCCAGTGGGGTCGCTGGGCTCCGTCGTGCCCTGATGGGGAGGTGCCAGGGACCATTTGGCAAACCGCTGGGACCCCGCGCGGTGTCGCTGGGGTTTGTGCGCCTGGGGAAGTGCCATGGGGCATTTGGGCAAGCGGCTGGGACCCCACTTGGCGAGGTCGCTGGGGCCCCTCTGCGTGCTGGTGATTGGCCAGGACCATTTGGCGAGCAGCTGGGACACCCGCGATGTCGGCAGGTTCCTGCGGCGTGCTAGATGCCAGGGACAGTTTGGCATGCCGTGGACCCGCCGCGCAGTCGCTGGGGTTCGTGCCCGCGCTGGGGAGGTGCCAAGGACCTTTTGGTGTGCAATGGGACCCCGCAGCGGGAATCGCTGGGCCCGATGCGCATGCTGGTGAGGTTCCAGGGACCACTTGGCGAGCTGCTGGGACCCCAGCGATTGCTGGGCCCGTTCACGTGCTGAGGTGGTGCCAGGGATCATTTGGCGACAGCTGGGACCAGCCGGTTGCTGGGCCCCTGCCCTCTGGGGAGGTGCCATGGACCATTTTAGCGACCTGCTGGGATCCCACAGTGTCTCTGGGGCACCTGCGCGTTGGGGATGTGCCATGGACCATTTGGCAAGCCGCTGGGACCCTGCGGGCGGGGGTCACTGAGGCCTGTGCGATCACTTGGGAGGTGCCAGGGACCATTTGGCGTGGAACCACATACGAAGTCGCTGGGGACCGGGGGGAGGTGCCAGGGAATCTTTGGCGAGCCGCTGGGACCCCAGTGGGGATCGCTGGGCCATGTCTTGGCGGCTGAGGGTGGGACCCTGGCAACCCATGTCCCGCAGGGGCCCCTCCGATGTGCGTGCTGGGGAGGTGCCAGGGGACAGTTTGGCAAATTGGGACCCGGACCCGCTGGGCCTGTCGCATGCTGGTGAGGCCAGGGACCTTTTTTGGCAAGCCTCTGGGACCCATGCGTGGTCACTGGGCCCTGTTCACAGCTGGGGATGGGCCAGGGACCATTTGTAGCTACTGGGACCCTGATCGAGGTAACTGGGGCCCGTGTGCGTGCTTGGGATGTGCCGAGGGACCGTTTGCCACCGCTGGAACCCCAAACAAAGTCGCTGGGTCCCATCTTGTCGTACTGGAGATGTGCCGGGCATCATTTTGCAAAACGCTTGGACCGCGATCGCGGACCCCACGGGTCTCTGCGGCCGATGTTGCGTGCTGGGAGGTGACAGGGACCATTTGGCGGCAGCCCGTGGACACAACAAGATATTTGGGACCCCTGCATGCTGGGGAGGTGCCAGGCACCATTTGGTGTGCCCTTGGACCACCGCGGGTCTCTGGGGCTCGATGTGCGTGCTGGGGAGGTGCCAGGCATCATTTGGGAAGCCACTTGGACCTTCTTGGCGGGTCTCTGGGCCCGTGTGCGCCTGGGGAGGTCCCAGGGAACATTTGGAGAGCCTCTGGGACCCTGCGGGGTCGCTGGAGCTCCTTCACTCGCTGGTGATGGTGCCAGGGATCATTTGGCGAGCAGCTGGGACCCCAGCGATGTCGCTGGGCCCCCTCACGCGTGCTGGTGAGGTACCAGGGACAATTTGGCAAGCCGCTGGGACCCTGCACATGAAGTCGCTGGGGATCGTGCACGTGCTTGGGAGGTACCAGGGTACCATTTGGTGTGCCACTGGGTCCCCATAGGTCGCTGGGGCCCGTCTTGCGTGCTGGTGAGGTGCCAGGGACCATTTGCCTCTGGGACCCAGCTGGGACCCCTGCGCTCGCGTAGGGAGGTGCCAGGGACCATTTCACTAGCCGATGGGACCCCTCGGGCGTCGCTGCTGCTGCATTGCCAAACCATTTGGGAACGCTGTTGGGCTTCGCTGGGCTGTGGACCCAGGGCGCCAAAGTGAGCACTGGGACCCGTCGCTGGGCCCCGCCCTGGTGAGTGCCAGGGACCATTTGGTGACGCTGGGACCCTGCAGGGGTTATGGGGCCTGTGTACGCTGGGGAGGTGCCTGGGACCATTGGCAACCCGCTGGGACCCCAGCGTCGCTCGCTGGGGCCCCTTGTGCGCTGGGGATGTGGACCATTGCGAGCCCCTTGGACAGGGCGGAACTCTGGGACCCCTCTGGGGAGGTGCCAGGGTCCATTTGGCAAGGGGACCCTGCGATCCTGGGGATGTGCCAGGGACCAGTTTGGCAAGCCGCTTGGACCAGGGCGAAGTCGCTGGGGTTCGATGTGCATGCTGGGGAGGTGCCAGGCACCATTTGGTGTGACAGCTGGGACCCCGCGCGGGGTCGCTCAGCCCTGTTCGCGCTGGGAGGTGCCAGGGACCGTTTGGCGAAAGCTGGGACCCAGCGTGGGGGTTCTTGGGCCCGTTTCGTGCTGGGGGAGTTGCACAGACCGTTTGGCGATCCGCTGGGACCCTGGCGAAGTCGCTGGAGCGCCTGTGCTGTGTTGGGGAGGTGCCAGGGATCATTTGGTGAAGCCGCTGGGAACCCGTGCGTGGGGTCGCTGGGGCCCGTGCGCGCGTTGAGGGATGTGCCAGGGACCATTTGGCGAGCCGCTGGGACCCTGCAGCGATGTCACAGGGCCCCTCGCGTGCTGCTGCTGAGGTGCCAGGGACAGTTTGGGAAGCCGCTTGGACCCCGCGCAAAGTCACTGGGGTTCGTCGCGTGCCCTGGGGAGGTGCCAGGGACCATTTGGTGTGACGCTGGAACTCCACAGTGAAAGTTGCTGGGTCCGAGTGGGTGCGCTGGGGAGGTGCCAGGGACCATTTGGTGAGCCGCTGGGACCCGCGCGAAGTCCCTGGGGACCCGTGGCGCTGGGGGATGTGCCAGGGATTGTTTGGCGAGCCTCTGGGACTCAGCGTGGGGTCTGTGCCCGTCTTGGCACTGGGGAGGTGCCAGGGACCAATCGGCCGAGCCGATGGGACCCACGCCAGGTCTCTTGGGCCGTGTGCGCGCTCTGGGATGTGCCAGGGACCATTTGGAGCCACTGGGACCCTGCGTGGGGTCGGCGGGGCTGTCGCCACTGGGAAGGTGCCAGGGACAGTTTGCCAGGGACCCAGCGGGGTCTCTGGGGCCCGTGTTAGTGCTGGGAGGTGACATTTTGCGATCATGGGACTCCTGCCAAGTTGGCTGGGCACTATGGGGACCAGGGACCATCTGGTGCCGTCGGACCAGGAATCTGGGACTCCAGTGCGTGCTGGGGGAGGTGCCAGGGACCGTTTGGCGAGCCGCTGGGACACTATCGCTGGAGCCCCTGCGCTGGCTGGGGAGTGCCTGGGAATCATTTGCCGTGCGCTGGGACCCCCTGCGACATCGCTGGGGGCCCGTGTGTGTGGTGGTGAGTGCCAGGGACAGTTTGGCAAAGTCCATGCGTAAAATCGCTGGGTCAGTGGCTGCGCTGGGAGGTGCCAGGGACCGTTTGGTGAGCCGCTTCGGTCCCCGCGAAGTCCTGGGGACGTCTTGGTGCTGGGAATGTGCCAGGATTATTTGGCGAGCCGCTGGGACTCAGCGTGGGACCTCTGTGCCCGCTCATGTGGGGAGGTGCCAGGGACCATTTGGAAGCCAGCTGGGACCCCATTTTCGCTGGGCCCCGTCTGGGACCACGCTGGGGAGGTGGCAGGACCATTTGGCGGCGCTGGGACCATCTTGGCGGGGGTGTTGGGCGTGTCGGATGGTGATGCCAGGGATCATTTGGCGACCCGTTGGGACCCGAACCTGGTCGCTGGGGCAGGTGTGCGCTGGGGATGGTGCCAGGACCATTGGCGAGCTGCTGGGACTCCAGCCAGGTTGCTGGGGAGGCCTCTGGGACCATGGACCCAGTTGCTAGGGGAGACCCCGCGATTATGGGCACAGGCGCATCTGTAAGGTGCCAGTGACCATTTGGCGAACCCGCTGGGACCCCATCGCTGGGGTTCGTCTCTGGGATGTGCCAGGGACCATTTGGCTGCGGACCCTCTGGGACCTACCGGGGCTCAGGGACCATTGGGGATGTGCCAGGGACCATTTGGCAAGCGCTGGGACACTGGGGCCGCTGGGGCCGCACTGGGGATGTGCCAGGGACCATTGCAAGCCGCTGGGACTCGGCGTGGGGTCTGGGAACCATGTCGCTGGGGATGTGCCAGTGGCATTGAGGAGAGCCTCTGGGACCCTGGTGTTAGGGCCCATGCGCGCTCTGAGGATGTGCCAGGGACCATTTGGCGAGCCCGTGGGACCCCATGCAAAGTCGCTGGGGTGCGCCCTGGGAAGGTGCCAGGGGGTTGGCGAGCTGCTGGGACCCCCGGGGTCGCTGGAGCAGGGCTGGTGATGTGCCAGGGACAATTTGGCGAGCCGCTGGGAGACCACGCTGGGGTCCCTGCGGCGTGCTGATGATGCCAGGCACAGTTTGGCAAGCCCGTGGACCCAACAAAAAGTCGCTGGGGTTCTGGCGCTGGTGAGGTGCCAGGGACCACTTGGCGAGCCGCTGGGACCCTTGCAGGGGGCGCTGGGCCCGTCTTGCGTGCTGGTGAGGTGCCAGGGATCATTCGGCGAGCCACCGCTGGAACCCCACGCGTGCTGGGGAGTCGTTGGGCCCCCTGTGTGCGTGCTGGGGAGGTGTCAGGGACCATTTGGCGAGCCCTCTCGGATCAGCGGGGTCTCTGGGGGTTGTGTGCGTATTGGGGAGGTGTCAGGCATCATTTGGCGAGCTGCTCGGACCCAGGGGGGTCTTTGGGGCCGATGTGCGTGCTGGGGTGGTGCCAGGGACCGTTTGGCGAGCCGCTGGGGAATCCGCGGGGTCGCTGGGGCCCCGTCTTGGCGTGCTGGTGAGGTGCCAGGGAATATTTAGCGAGCCGCTGGGACCCAGTGAATCGCTGGGCCCGTGCACCGATGAGGAGGTGCCAGGGACAGTTTGGCAAGCCGCTTGGAACACGCGCGAAGTCGCTGGGGTTTGTGCGCCCTGGGGAAGTGCCATGGACCATTTGGAGAGCCGCTGGGACCCTGCGCGAGGTCGCTGGAGCCGCTGCGCTCGCTGGTGATGTGCCAGGGACAATTTGGCGAGCCGCTGGGAGACCACGCGATGTCGCTGGGTTCCCTGCGGCGTTACTGGTGGTACAGTTTGGCAAGTCCGTGGAGCGCACGAAGTCGCTGGGGTTCGTCTTGGCCCGTGCTGGGGGGAGTGCTAAGGACCTTTTAGCACAGCTGGGACTCCACGCGAACGCTGGGACCCCTGCAGCGCTGGTGAGGTGCCAGGGACCACTTGGCGAGCTGCTGGGACCCCGCCAGGGACCTATGGCCGTCTTGCGTGCTGGTGGGTGCCAGGAATCATTCGGCGCAGCTGGGACCACAACGGTCGCTGGGCCCCGTGCTGGTGAGGTGCCATGGACCATTAGGCGAGCCACTGGAATCCCACCTTGTCGCTGGGGCTCGTCTTGGCGTTGAGGATGTGCCATGGACCATTTGGCAAACCGCTGGGACCCTCACTTGAGGTCACTGAGGCCTGTGCGATCACTTAGGAGGTGCCAGGGACCGTTTGGCGAGGCGCTGGAACCACATCTGAAAATCGCTGGGGACCGTCTTGTGCTGGGGGAGGTGCCAGGGAATATTTGGCGACCGCTGGGACCCAGGCGGGTCGCTGGGCCATGTCTTGGCGTGCTGGGAGGTGCCAGGGACCATCCTGGCAAGCCGCTCGGACCCCTGCGGAGTCTTTGGGGCCCGTGTGCGTGCTGGGGAGGTGCCAGGGATCATTTGGCGGGCCGCTGGGACCCCGCGGTTTCTGGGCCCCTGTCGCATGCTGGTGAGGTGCCAGGGACCATCTGGCAAGCCGCTCGGACCCATGCGTGGTCACTGGGGACGCGTCTGGCGCGCTGGGTAGGTGCCGGGGGCATTTGGGAAGCGGCTGGGACCCTCGCCCAGGTAACTGGGGCCCGTCATTCGCTTGGGAGGTGCCAGGGACCGTTTGGCGAGCCGCTGGAACCCCAAACAAAGTCGCTGGGGCCCGTGCTCGTACTGGAGAGGTGCCAGGCATCATTTTGCGAGCCGTTCGGACCCCGCGCGAGGTCTCTGCGGCCCGTGTTCGTGCTGGGGAGGTGACAGGGACAGTTTGCAGAAGCCCGTGGACCAACCCATGAAGTCGCTGGGGTTCGTGCGCGTGCTGGGGAGGTGCCAGGCACCATTTGGTGTGACGCTTGGACCCCGCGGGGGTCTCTGGGGCTCGTGTGCGTGCTGGGGAGGTACCAGGCATCATTTGGGAAGCCACTTGGACCTTGCGCGGGGTCTCTGGGCCCCGTGTGCGCCCTGGGGAGGTCCCAGGGAACATTTGGAGAGCCGCTTGGACCCTGCGCGAGGTCGCTGGAGCTCCTGCGCTCGCTGGTGATGTGCCAGGGATCATTTGGCGAGCCGCTGGGACACCCACCAGATATGTCGCTGGGGCCCCTGCGCGTGCTGGTGAGGTACCAGGGACAATTTAGCAAGCCGCTTGGACCACACGTGAAGTCGCTGGGGATCGTGCGCGTGCTTGGGAGGTACCAGGTACCATTTGGTGTGACACTGGGACCCTGAGCGCGGTCGCTGGGGCCCGTGCGCGTGCTGGTGAGGTGCCAGGGACCATTTGGCGAGCCTCTGGGACCCAGCGGTCGCCCCTGGAGCCCCTAAACTCGCTGGGGAGGTGCCAGGGACCATTTGACTAGCCGATGGGACCCGGCTCGGGGTCGCTGCGTCCAGTGCGTGCATTGTGGAGGTACCAGCAACCATTTGGCGAGCCGCTGAGACCCCGCGCGGGGTCGCTGGGCTGTGTTCGCGCTGGGGAGGTACCAGGGAGCGTTTAGTGAGCCGCTGGGACCCCGCGAGGGGTCGCTGGGCCCCGTTCGCGTGGTGAGGAGGTGCCAGGAACCGTTTTGCGAGCCGCTGGGACCCTGCGCGAAGTCGCTGGAGCCCCTGCGCTCGCTGGGGAGGTGCCTGAGACCATTTGGCAAGCCGCTGGGAACCCGTCGCGAAGTCGCTGGGGCCAGTGCGCGCGCTGAAGGATGTGCCAAGGGACCATTTGCGGTCGCGGACCACGAGGAAGTCGCTGGGGTTATGCGCGTACTGGGGAGGTGCCAGGGTCCATTTGGCAAACCGCTGGGACACCACCTTGCGATGTCGCTGGGGCCCCTCTGCGGCGTGCTGGTGAGATGCCAGGGACAGTTTGGCAAGCCGGCGGACCGCGGGCGAAGTCGCTGGGGTTCGTGCGCATGCTGGGAGGTGCCAGGCACCATTTGGTGTGGCTGGGGACCCCCGCGCGGGGTCGCTCAGCCCTGTTCGCGCTGGGGAGGTGCCAGGGAGCGTTTAGCGAGCCGCTGGGACCCCGCGTGGGGTTGTTGGGCCCCGTTCGCGCTGAAGAGGTGCAAGGGACCGTTTGGCGAGCCGCTGGGACCCTGCGCGAAGTCGCTGGAGCCCCTGTGCTCGTTGGGGAGGTGCCAGGGATCATTTGGCAAGCTGCTGGGAACCCCAGCGAGTCTCGCTGGGGCCAGTCTTGTGTTGGGGATGTGCCAGGGACCATTTGCGAGCCGCTTGGACTACAGGCGAAGTCGCTGGGGTTCGTGCGCGTGCTTGGGAGGTGCCAGGCACCTTTTGGTGTGACGCTGGGACTCCACGCGGGGGTGCATGGGGCCCCTGCTGGTGGTGGTGCCGGGGACAGTTGGCCAAGCCGCTTTTACCACTTGCGAAGTCGCTGGGGATAGTGTCGTGCTGGGGAGGTACCAGGGACCATTGGTGTGACACTGGGACCCTGCTTGAGTCGCTGGGCCCGTCGCATGCTGGGAGGTGCCAGGGACCTTTTGGCGAGCCACTGGGACTCCACGGGAGTCGCTGGAGCCTATCTGTGGCGCTGGTGATGTGCCAGGGGAGCATTTGGCGAGCACTGGGACACCCGCGCGATGTCGCTGGGGTCCCGTGCTGGGAGGTGCTAGGGACAGTTTTGACAAACGCTTGGACCTCATGGCGGGGTCCCGCTGGGTCCGTGCGCGCCCTGGGGGTCGAAGGGACCATTTGGAGAGCCGGTGGGACCCTGCGCTTGGTCGCTGCGTCCACTGCGTGCATTGTGGAGGTACCAGCGACCATTTGGCGAGCCGCTGAGACCCCAGCGGGGTCGTGGGCTGTGTTCGCTGGGGAGGTGCCAGGAGGCGTTTAGTGAGCCGCTGGGACCCCGCGAGGGGTCGCTGGGCCCCGTTCGCGTGGTGAGGAGGTGCCAGGAACCGTTTTGCGAGCCGCTGGGACCCTGCGCGAAGTCGCTGGAGCCCCTGCGCTCGCTGGGGAGGTGCCTGAGACCATTTGGCAAGCCGCTGGGAACCCGCGCGAAGTCGCTGGGGCCAGTGCGCGCGCTGGGGATGTGCCAGGGACCATTTGCTGCAGCCGCCACTGACCCGCGGGCAGAAGTCGCTGGGGGTTCGTGCGCATGCTGGGGAGGTGCCAGGGTCCATTGGCAAGAAGCTGGGACTGCAGCGTGTCGCTGGGGCCCTGCGGCGTGCTGGTGAGGTGCCAGGGACAGTTTGGCAAGCCGCTTGGACCACGGGCGAAGTCGCTGGGGTTCGTGCGCATGCTGGGGAGGTTCCAGGCACCATTTGGTGTGACGCTGGGACCCCGCGCGGGGTCGCTCAGCCCTGTTCGCGCTGGGGAGGTGCCAGGGGAGCGTTTAGCGAGCCGCTGGGACCCAGCGTGGGGTTGCGTGGGCCCGTTCGCGCTGAAAGGGTGCAAGGGACCGTTTGGCGGTGACACTGGGACCCTGCTGCGAAGTCGCTGGAGCCTTGTGCTCGTTGGGAGGTGCCAGGGATCATTTGGCAAGCCGCTGGGAACCAGCTAAGTCGCTGGGGCCAGTCTTGGCGCGATGGGGATGTGCCAAGGACCATTTGCGAGCCGCTTGGACTACAGGCGAAGTCCCGCTGGGGTTTCGTGCGCGTGCTGGAGGTGCCAGGCACCTTTTTGGTGTGGCAGCTGGGACTCCAGCGGGGTCGCGGGGGCCCCCTGCGTGCTGGTGGTGCGGGGACAGTTGTAAAGCCGCTTTTACCACTTGAAGTCGCTGGGGATCGTGCGCGTGCTGGGGAGGTACCAGGGACCATTTGGTGTGACACTGGGACCCTGCGCGGGGTCGCTGGGCCCCGTGCGCATGCTGGGGAGGTGCCAGGGACCTTTTGGCGAGCCACTGGGACTCCACAGCGGGGTGGCTGGAGCCTATCTTGTGGCGCTGGTGATGTGCCAGGGAGCATTTGGCGAGCAGCTGGGACTGCGATGTCAGCTGGGGTCCCTGCGGCGTGCTGAGGAGGTGCTAGGGACAGTTTGTGACCGCTTGGACCTCGGCGGGGTCAGCTGGGTCCCATGCGCGCCCTGGGGAGGTCGAAGGGACCATTTGGAGAGCCGGTGGGACCCCCTGCGCGGGTCGCTGGAGCCCCTGCGCTCGCTGGTGATGTGCCAGGGATCATTTGGCGAGCCGCTGGGACACCACGTGATGTCGCTGGGGTCCCTGCGCGTGCTGGTGAGGTGCTAGGGACAGTTTGACAAGCCACTTGGACCACCTTGGCAATCGCGGGGCCCGTCGCATGCTGGGAGGTGCCAGGGACCTTTGGCGAGGCAGCTGGGACTCCCTGCAGGGTCGCTGGGGCACGTCTGGTGGTGAGGTCAGGGACCATTTGGCGAGCCGCTGGGACACCCAGCGATGTCGGCGCTGGGGAACCTCACAGCGTGCTGTTGAGGTGCCAGGGACAGTTTGCAAGCAGCTTGGACCTCGTCGAATTCGCTGGGGATCGTGTGCGCTCTGGGGCAGTGCCATGGACCATTTTGGTAGCCGCTGGGACCCTGCGTGAGGTAACTGGGGCCCGTGCGATCGCTTGGGAGGTGCCAGGGACCGTTTGGCGAGCCGCAGGAACCCCACACGGAGTCGCTGGGGCCCGTGCTCATACTGGAGAGGTGCCAGGGACCATCTGGCATGCCGCTCGGACCAAGCAGGGGTCTCTGGTGCCTGTGTGCGTGCTGGGAGGTGTCAAGCATCATTTGGCTCGGACCCCACGTGAGGTCGCTGGGCCTCGTCGCGTCGCTGGAGCCCCAAGGACCATTTCGACTGGGGACCCAGCAGGGACCATTTGGGGCCATTTGGCGAGCCGATGCGACCCTTGGGCTCGCTGCGTCCAGTGCGTGCTGTGGAGGTACCAGCGACTATTTGGCGAGCCGCTGGGACCCCGCAAGTGGTCGCTGGGCCCCGTGCGTGCCCTGGTGAGGTGACAGGGATCATTTGTCGAAATGCTGGAACCCCACGAAAGTCGCTGGGGCCCGTCGGCTATCACTAAGGAGGTGCCAGGCACCATCTGGCGAGCCGCTCGGACCCTGCGCGGGGGTCGCTGGGGCGCGTCTGGCCTTGCTGGGGATGTGCCAGGGACCATTTGGTGAGCCTCTGAGACCCCACACACGAAGTCGCTGGGGCCCGTGTGCATCTGAGGGAGGTACCAGGGATCATTTGTCGGGCAGCTGGAACCCCACATGAAGTCGCTGGGGCCCGATCTTGCGCCAGGGAGGTGCCAGGCACCATCTGGCGAGGCCCTTTCGGACCCGCGTGGGGTCTCTGGGGCAAGTGTCTTGCGCACTGGGGATGTGCTGGGAACATTTGGTGGTCTCTGGGACCCCAGCGAGGTCGCTGGAGCCCTGCGCTCGCTGGGGAGGTGCCAGGGACCATTTCAGCGACAGCTGGGACACCGCAGCGATGTCGCTGGGGCCCCTGCGCATGCTGGTGGTGCCAGGGACAGTTTGGCAAACCCCGTGTGGACCGCGCGGGTCGCTGGGCCCGTGCTCACTTTGGGAGGTGCCAGGGACCATTTGGTGAGGCCGCTTGGACCCGGCGCTGGGTCTCTGGGGATCGTGTGCGCCTGGGGAGGTGCCAGTGACCATTTGGAGACCCTGCGCTCGCTGGTGATGTGCCCATTTGCGCGGGACCCTCGCGAGGTCGCTGGGGCCATGCTATCGCTGGGGAGGTGCCAGGGACCGTTTGGCGAGCAGCTGGAACCCCACGTGATATCGCTGGGGTCCGTGGGCGTGTTGAGGGCGTGCCAGGGACCATTTGGTGAGCTGATCGGACCCTGCCCGGGGTCTCTGGGGCCCGTGTGCGTGCTGGGGAGGTGCCAGGGATCATTTTGCGAGCGCTAGGACCCCATACGAAGTCGCTGAGCCCGTTCGGCGTGCTGGGGAGGGGGCCAGAGACCATTTGGGAAGCCGATGGGGAGAAGCCGCTGGGACCCCCGCGCAGAATCGCTGGGGTCCGTGCGCTGGATGAGGATCTGCCAGGTATCATTTTGGCGAAGGCAACTGGGACCCGAAGTCGCTGGGCCAGTCTTATCGCTGGGGATGTGTGCCAGGGACGTTTGGCGAGCTGCTGGGAACCCCACACGATGTCGGTGGGGCCTGTCTGCTGCTGTGGAGGGTCCAGGGACCATCAGGCGAGCCGCTCGGGCCTCATGGCCGGGGTCTCAGGGGCCCGTGTCGTCCTGGGAGGTGCCAGGGATCATTTTGGCCGAACCGCTGGACCCGTTCGGTCGCTGTGCCCGTGCACATGCTGAGGAGGTGCCAGGGATCATTTGCGAGCTGTTGGGACCGCGCAGAAGTCGCTGGTGCTGTGCGGGCGCGGGGGTGTCAGGACCATTTGGCGAGCCGCTGGAACCCCGCGCGAATCGTTAGGGCCCCCTACGGCGCTGGGGATGTGCCGAGGGACCATTTGCGGGCCGCTGGGACCCCAGCGAAGTACCCCTGTGGCGTGCTGGTGGTGCCAGGGACCATTCGGCGACCGCTGGGGCCCGTTCAGGCACTGGGGATGTGCCAGGGACCAATTGGCGAGACTCTGGGACCCTGCGCAAGGTCGCTGTGCCCCCAGCGGCGTTGGGGAGGGAGCATTCGGCGAGCCGCTGGAACTCCGCGCAGGGTCGCTGGGTACCGTGCACGCGGTGTGGAGGAGCCAGGTACCATTTGGCGAGACGCTGGAACCCGGCACGGGGTCGCGGGGACTGGTCTTGGCGCGCTGGGAGGGGTCAGGGACCATTTGGCGAGCCTCTGGGACCCTGCGCAAGGTCGCTGGGGCTCGTTCGATCGCTGGGGAGGTGCCCGGGACCGTTTGGCGAGACGCTGGGACCCCGCGCTGGGTAGATTAGGCCCAAAAGGCGTGCTGGGGAGGTGCCAGGGACCATTTGGCGTGCCGCGCCAGGGACCCGCGGGTTCGTTGTGCCCGTGCCTGCGCTTGGGAGGGGCCAGGGACCATTTGACGCCGCTGGGAGCCCACTGGGCCCGTGCCTGGGAGGGGCCAGGGGGAATTTAATCACTGGGCCCGTCACCGGAGATGTCGCTGGGGCCCGGCCAGGGACAATTTGGATGTGCTGGGACCATTTGCGAACCGCTGGGACACCGCGCAAAGTCGCTGGGAGCCCGTGCTCGCTGGGAGGAGACAGGTATCATTTAGCGAGCGGTGGGACCTCATGAAGTCACTGGGGTCCCGTCTTGGCTTTAGGGATGTTCTTGAGGGACCATTAGGTGAGCCTCTGGGACCCTGCACCCAAGTCGTTGGGCCCGTGTGCGCATTGGGGAAGTGCCAGGGACCATTTGGTGAGCAGATGGTACCCAGCGGGGGAGCTGGGCCTCGTGTGCTGCTGGGGTGGTGCCAGGGACCATTCGGGTGAGCCACTGGGACCCCAGCGCGGGATCATTGGTCCCCGTGCAGCGTGCTGGGTGGGAGCCAGGTACCATTTGGCGACACCATAGGAACACGCTCAAGTTGTTGGGACCCGTGCGCTGGCTGTGGATGTGCCAGGGACCATTTGCCGAGCCTCTGGGACCCTGTGCGAGGTCGCTGGGTCCGTGCGATCGCTGGGGAGGTGCCAGGGACCATTTGCGAGCTGCTGGGACCCCACGCGGGGTCGCTGGGCCTCATGCGCGCGATGGGGAGGTGCCAGGGACCATTTTGCGTGCCACTGGGACCCTTGTGAGTAGTCCGCTTGTCCCAGTCACGTGCGCTGGGGAGGTACAAGGGACCATTTGAGCGCTGGGACCCGTGGGGTCGCTGGGCCCCCGTCGTGCGGTGTGGAGGAGCCAGGTACCATTTGGCGAGCTAATGGGGCCCTTGCGCGCTGGGGATGTGCCAGGGACCAATTGGAGAGCCTCTGGGGAGCCGCGCAAAGATCTCTGGGGCCCCTGTGTCTGCTGGGGAGGTGCCATGGGACAATTTTGCGAGCTGCTGGGACACCCAGCGGGGTCGTTGAGCCTTGTGCGCACTGGGGAGGAACCAGGAACCATTTGGTGAGCTACTGCTTGTGCCCGATGCTGGCCCATCTGGGATGTGCGGGGACAATTGGCGAGTCTCTGGGACCCCTGCACACAAGATTGCTGTGGCCCGTCGTCGCTGGGGAGGTGCCAGGGACCGTTTGCAGCGACCCGCTGGATCACCAGCGAAGGCGGCGAGGCCCGTGCGTGTGCGTGAACGATGCCAGGGCATTTGGCGAGCCGCTGGGACCCAGCGGGGTCGGTTGGGCCCATCTGCGCTGGGGAGGTGCCGGGGACCATTTGCTGCGGCGAGACTCTGGGACCCTCGCCAAGGTCGCTGTGCCCCTGCGTGCGGCTGGGAGGGTGCCAGGACCATTTGGCGAGCCCCTGGGACCATGCAGCGGGAGTCGCTGTGCCCGTCTTGTAGCTGGGGAGGGGCCAGGGACCATTTTTGTGAGCTACTGGAACCCTGCGGTCGCTGGGGCCTGCTCACGCACTGGGGATGTTCAGGTGTCATTTTGCAGGCCGCTGGGATCCGCGCCCAGAGAAGTCGCTATGGCCGTGTGCGCGCTGAGGATGTGCCAGGGACCATTCTGCGGCTGGACCCTGCAGCGTGTTTTGCTGGGCACTGTCTTGAGTGCTGGGTAGGAGCTAGGGACCATTCGGTAGGCTGGGACCCAGCGCGGGGTGCTGGGTCTGAGTCTTGGCGTGGTGTGGAGGAGCCAGGTACCATTTGGAAGCTGCTGGGGCCTGTCTGTGCTGGGGATGTTCCAGGGACCAATTTGAGAGCCTCCAGGATCCCATGAAATCGCTGTAGCCCGTGTGCGCTCTGGGGATGTGCCTGGGACCATTTGGGAGCGCTGGAACCCGCGCGTGTTTGCTGGGCACTGTCGCGGTGCTGGGTGGATGTGCTAGGGACCATTGGCGGCTGGAACCAGCGCGTGGTTGCTGGGCCCTGTCATTGCACTGGTGTGGAGGAGCCAGGGACCATTTGGCGGCTGGGACCCTGCAGGATCGCTGGGGCCTGTCTTGGCGTGCTGGGGATGTGTCAGGGACCAATTTGCGAGCCTCCGGGACCCCACGCAAAGTCACTGGGGCCCGTATGCGCTCTGGGGATGTGCCTGGGACCATTTGGGAGCCGCTGGGTTCCCGCGCGAAGTCGATGGGGCCCGTGTGCGCATTGGATGTGCCAGGGACCATTTGCGAGCCGCTGGAACCCGGCGTGTGGTTGCTGGGCCCTGTGCGTGCACTGGGTAGGAGTCAGGGACCATTTGGCGAGCGGCTGGGACCCTGCACGGGATCGCTGGGGTCCGTGCGCGTGCTGGGGAGGTGCCAGGGACCATTCGGCAAGCCAGGGACCCCGCACGGTCGCTGGGCCACGTGCATGCGCTGGGGCGGTGCCAGGGACCATTTGGCGAGCCGCTGGGGCCCGTGCGCGCGCTGGGGATGTGCCAGGGACCAATTGGAGAGACTCTGGGAACCCGCGCTGAATCGCTGGGGCCGGTGCGCATGCTGGGGAGGGGCCAGGGACCATTTGGCATGCCGCTGGGACCCCGCGCGAAGTCACTGTTCCCCGTGCGCGTGCTAGGGAGGGGCCAAGACCATTTGGCAAGCCGCTGGGACCCAGCGAAGTCGCTGGGGCGATCGCGGCAGCGAGGATGTCTCAGGGACCATTTGGAGCCGCTGGGACCCAGCGCGAGGACCAATTGGAGAGCCTCTGGGGGAGCCCACGGGGAAGTCGCTGGGGCCCCTCGTCTGCTAAGGAGGTGCCAGGGACCATTTCATGACCAGCTGGGACACATGGCAGGTCGTTGAGCCCCTTGTGCGCTGGGGAGGCCAGGAACCATTTGGTAGGCTGCTGCTTATGCCCGTCGCCTTCAGGGATGCCAGGGACAATTGGCGAGTCTCTGGGACCCTGCAAGTTGCTGTGGCCGATGCGATCGCTGGGGAGGTGCCAGGGACCGTTTGGCGACCGCTGGATCCTGTAGCAGGCTGAGGCCCGTGCGTGTGCTGTGAGCGTGCCAGGGAGCATTTGGCGGGCAGCTGGGACCCAGCCGGGGTCGTTTAGCCCCATCTTGCAGCGCTGGGAGGTGCCGGGGACCATTTGGCGAGACTCCTGGGACCCCTCGAGTGGCTGCCCCTGCGTAGCTGGGGGAGGTGCCAGGACCATTTGGCGAGCCCCTGGGACCATCTTGGCAGTCGCGCTGTGCCCCGTGCGCTGGGGGAGGGGCCAGGGACCATTTTGGCATGCCGCTGGGACCCACATGGCAGTCACTGGGCCCCGTCTTGGCGTGCTAAGGGAGGGCCAGAGACCATTTGGCAGGCCGCTGGGATCCCGTCTTGAAGTCGCTGGGGCCCCATGGCAACTGGGATGTGCCAGGATCATTAGCGAGCCGCTGGGACCTTGTGAAATCGCTGGAATCGTCTTGTGGCCTTCAAATGTGCCAGGGACCATTTGCGAGCCGCTGGGACCCAGCGGAAGTCGTTGGGCCACATCATGCACTGGGGAGGTGCGGGACCATTTGGCGAGACTCACGGGACCCTGCACAAGGTGCTGTACCCCCTCGCGCAGGGGAGGTGCCAGGGACCATTTGGCGAGCCCCTGGGACCATCTTGCGGAGTCGCTGTGCCCGTGCAGCGCCTGGGGGAGGGGCCAGGGACCATTTTGCGACTGCTGGAACCCTGCAGCAGAAGTCGCTGGGGCCTGTCTCAGCGCACTGGGGATGTTCAAATATCATTTCTTGCGACATGGGATCAGCGAAGTCGCTGTGGACCGTGTGCGCTGAGGATGTGCCGGGGACCATTTGCGGGCGCTGGAACCCCGCGTGTTGCTGGGCACTGTGCGGGTGCTGGGTGAACTAGGGACCATTCGGCGAGCGTCTGGGACACCAGCGCGGGAGTGGCCTGGGTCCTGTCTTGGCCAGCGGTGTGGAGCCAGGTACCATTGGAGAGCTGCTGGGGCCTGTCACGTGCTGAGATGTGGGGACCATTTGGAAGCCTCAGGGACCCCCCGAGCCTGTGGAGGCCCGTGTGGGGAGGTGCCAGGACCACCATTGGAGGCCTCTGGGACCCCAGCGAAGTCGCTGGGGCCCGTGTGTGTGTGGGGAGGGTGCCAGGGACCATTTTAGCAAGCCTCTGGGACCCAGTCTTGGGTCGTTGGGCCCAGTGCACGTCCTGGGGATGTGCCAGGGACTGTTAGGAAGCTGCTGTGACCCCATGCGGTTTCTGGGGCCCGTGGCTCTGGGGAGGGTGCCTGGGACCATTTGGGGGAGCCGGGGTTCCAGCGCCAAAGTCGATGGGGGCCTGTGTGCACTGGGGATGTGCCAGGGACCATTTGCGAGCCGCTGGGACCAGGCAGGTGCATTGCTGGGCCCTGTCGCGCACTGGGGAGGTGCCAAGGGACCATTTTGCGTGCCACTGGGACCCTGCACAGGATCGCTGAGGGTCCGTGTAAAGTGCTGGGGGAGGTGCAAGGGACCATTTTGGCCGAGCCCGCTGGGACCCAGCGGGGGTCGCTGGGCCACGTCGTGCGGTGTGGAGGAGCCCAGGTACCATTTTGCGCGGCTAATGGGGCCCTTCTTGGCTGGGGATGTGCCAGGGACCAGGTGGAGAGCCTCTGGGGAGCCACCCAGCAGTCGCTGGGGCCCCTCGTCTGCTGGGGAGGTGCCAGGGACCATTTGCGAGCAGCTGGGACACCAGCGGGGTCGTTGAGCTCCTTGTGCTGGGGGAGGGCAGGAACCACCATTTGGTGAGCTGCTGCTTATGCCCGTCTTGTAGATATGTGCCAGGGACCATTTGCCAAGCCTCTGGGACCCTGCGTGCGTGTTGCTGGGCACCGTCGCGATGCTGGGTAGGAGTCAGGACCATTTGGCAAGCCGCTGGGACCCCACCGGGGTCGCTGGGACCGATGCGTGCTGGTGAGTGCCAGGGACCATTTGGCGAGTCACTGGGTCCCAGCGTTGCTGGGCCCGATGCGTGAGCTGGGGAGCCATGTACCATTTGGCGAGCTGCTGGGGACCGTCTGGCCTGGGGATGGGACCATTTGCATTCCGCTGGGACCCAACCGTGGTCTATGGGGCCCGGTGTGCATGCTGGGGAGGGGCCAGGGACCATTTGGCCAAGCCTCTGGGACCCTGTGCGGGGTCGCTGGGCCCGTCTCGTGTGCTGGGGAGGTGCCAGGGACCATTTAGTGAGCCTCTGGGACCCAGTGCGGGTCGCTGGGTCCCAGTGCACGTCCTGGGGATGTGCCAGGGACTGTTGGCGAGCCGCTGGAACCCTGCGGTTTTCGCCCCGTCACGGTTTCGAGGGTCCAGGGACCCAAGCAGTGGGGCCAGGGAGGTCCTGGGACCATTGTGCGCACTGGGGATGCCGGGGACCATTTGCGAGCTGCTGGGTCCTGCACGGTTTGCGCACTGGGGATGTGGATGTGCAGGGACCATTTGCGAACTGCTGGGACCCCAGCGGGGTCGCTGGGCCTCATCTTGCGATGGGGAGGTGCCAGGGACCATTTTGCGTGCCACTGGGACCCATGAGGTCGCTTGTCCCAGGTGCGTCGCGTGGGGGAGGTACAAGGGACCATTTAGCGAGCCGCTGGGACCCCGCGCGGGGTCCGCTGGGGCCACGTCTTGTGCGGTGTGGAGGCCAGGTACCATTTGGCGAGCTAATGGGGCCCTTAACACTGAGGATGTGCCAGGGACCAATTGGAGGAGCCTCTGGGAGCCGCAGCGAAGTCGCTGGGGCCCCTGCGTTTGCTGGGGGAGGTGCCAGGGACCATTTTGCGAGCCGCTGGGACACAGCGGGGTCGTTGAGCCTGTGCGCACTGGGGGAGGAGCCAGGAACCATTTGGTAGGCTGCTGCTTGTGCCCGTCTTGGCGTGCTGGGGATGTCAGGGACCAGGTGGCGAGCCTCCGGGACCCCAGCGAAGTCGCTGGGGCCGGTGGTAATGTCTTCAGTGAGGTGCCAGGGACCATTTGGCGAGCCTCTGGGACCCTGTCTTGCGGGGTCGCTGGGCCCCGTGCATGTGCTGGGGAGGTGCCAGGGACCATTTAGTGAGCCTCCTGGGACACAGTCTTGGGTCGCTTGGCCCAGTGCCGTCCTGGGGATGTGCCAGGACTGTTGGCGAGACCGCTGGAACCCACGGTTTACCCCTATGCCCGTGCGCAGGGAGGGGTCCAGGGACCATTTGGCAAGCAGCTGGGACCCACGCAAGTCGCTGGGTCCGTGTGCGCACTGAGGATGTGCCAGGGACGATTTGCGAGCCGCTGGAACCCCTCGTGTGGTTGCTGGGCCCTGTCTGCGCACTGGGTGGATTCAGGGACCATTTGCGAGCCGCTGGGACCCTGCATGGGATCGCTGGGGACCGTGTGTGCTGAGGAGGTGCCAGGGACCATTTGCAAGCACTGGACCCCGGGCGTGTTTGCTGGGCACTGCCCCACGTGCATTGGCTGGGGCCATTGCCAGGGACCATTTGGCGGGCGCGCTGGGGCCCGTCGCGCTGTGTGGAGGTGCCAGGTACCATTTGGAGAGCTGGGGCCTGTGCGTGTGCTGAGATAAGCTGGGGACCGGTGGCGGGCATGCTGGGGAGGGGCCAGGGACCATTGGCGTACCGCTGGGACCCCTTGCAAGTCACTGGGACCCCCGCGCGTGGTCGTGAGGGGCCAGAGACCATTTGGGAAGCCGCTGGGACCCCGCGCTGGAACCCGCTGGGGGTCGCTTGGGCCGATGAGGTTATGCCAGGACCATTGCGACCGCTGGGACCCATGCGTGTTTGCTGGGGCCTGTCTGTATGCTGGGTAAGCCGGGGACCATTTGGCAAGCCGCTGGGACCCCGCCTGCAGGGGTGCTAGCAGGCCCATGCTTGTGCTGGTGAGGTTCAGGGACCATTTGCTGACGCTCACTGGGTCCCAGTGGGGTTGCTGGGGCCTGTGCGTGACTGGGGACCAAGACCATGTACCATTTGGCGAGCGTGGTCGGGGACCCGTCTTGGCGTGATGGTGATGTGCCAGGGACCATTTGGCGAGCAGCTGGGACCCAGCCTTGCGTGGTCTGGGGCCGTCTTGCGTGCTGGTGAGGTGCCAAAGGACCATTTGGCGAGCCTCTGGGACCCTGTGCGGGGTCAGTGGGCCCCGTGCGTGTGCTGGGGAGGTGCCAGGGACCATTTATTGAGCCTCTGGGACCCGTGCGAGGTCGCTGGGCCCAGTGCGTCCTGGGGATGAGCCAGGGACTGTTGGCGAACCCTGGAACCCCTGCGGTTTGTGGGCCCGTGCGTGCTAAGGGATGTCCAGGGACCATTTGGCAAGCCTCTGGGACCCTCATGAAGTCGCTCAGGTCCTGTGTGAGTCACTGGGGGAGGTGCCAGGACCATTTTGCGTGCCACTGGGACCGCGCGTGAGGTCGCTTGTCCCAGTGCGTGCGCTGGGGAGGTACAAGGGACCATTTGGCGAGCCGCTGGGACCCCGCGCGGGGTCGCTGGGCCACGTGCGTGTGGTGTGGAGGAGCCAGGTACCATTTGGCGAGCTAATGGGGCCCTTGCGCGCTGGGGATGTGCCAGGACCAGGTGGAGGCCTCTGGGGAGCCACCGCGAAGTCGCTGGGGCCCTGCGTCTGCTGGGGGGTGCCAGGGACCATTTTGCGACAGCTGGGACACCAGCAGGGTCGTTGAGCCTTGTGCGCACTGGGGAGGAGCCAGGAACCATTTGGTAGGCTGCTGCTTATGCCCGTGCGTGCACTGGGGATGTGCCAGGGACCAATTAGGCGAGTCTCTGGGACCCTGCACAAGATTGCTGTGGCCCGTCACGATCGCTGGGGAGGTGCCAGGGACCGTTTGGCGACCGCTGGATCACCACCGCGGGCGCTGAGGCCCGTGCGTGTGCTGTGAAAGGTGCCAGGGGCATTTGGCGAGCGCTGGGACCCCAGCCGTTGGTCGTTATCTATCACGCCGCTGGGGAGGTGCGGGGACCATTTGGCGAGACTCTGGGACCCTGCGCCAAGGTCGCCCTGTACCCCTGCGCGCGCTGAGGGAGGTTCAGGGAACCATTTGGCGAAACTGGGACCATGCATAGTCGCTGTGCCCAAATGCTTGCTTTTAGGGAGGGCCAGGGACCATTGCAACTGCTGGAACTCTCTTGCTTAATCATGGAGGCCTATCTGTGCACTGGGATGTTCAGGTATCATTCGCGAGCCGCTGGGATCAGCCTTACGGTAACTGCAATATGGACAGTGTCTTGGCCTTCGAGGATGTGCCAGGACCATTTGCAAGGCGCTAAGACTTCCCATGTGTTTGCTGGGCACTGTCTTGAGTGCTGGAGTGAGGCAAGGGACCATTAGGCGGCTGGGACCCAGCCTTGAGAGACCAGCTGGGTCCTAGCAGTGCGGAGGAGGCAGGGTACAAAATTTGGAGAGCTGCTGGGGCCTGTGCGTGTGCTGGGGATGATAGGGGACCAGTTGGCGAGCCTCAGGGACCCCAGCCGAAGTCGCTGGGGCCGATGTGCTGGGGAGGTGCCAGGGACTACTGAGGCAGCTGGACCCGGGTCATTGTGCCCGATGTCTTGGCTGGGGAGGCCAGGGACCATTTGGCAAGCCGCTGTGACCCCATAAAGTCACTGGGGCCCGTATCGCTCTGGGGATGTGCCTGGGACCATTTAGGGGCCGCTGGGTTCCAGCCTTGAGAATCGATGGGGCCCGTGTGCCTTGGAAGTGCCAGGGACCATTTGCGAGCCGCTGGAACCCGGCGTGTTGCTGGGCCCTGTGCGCTGGGTGAGTCAAGGACCATTTGGCGGCGGCTGGGACCCTGCCTTGCCCGGATCGCTGGGAGCCCGTCGCGCGCTGGGATGTGCCCCGGGGATCATTAGCGAGCGCTGGGACCCCAGCGAGTAAGCTGGGGGGCCGTCTTGGCCTTCGGATGTGCCAGGGACCATTCTGAAGACGCTGGGACCCTTGCGTGTTTGCTGGGCACTGTCGCATGCTGGGGAGGTACCAGTTTGCATTTGGCGAGCTGGGACCCCACTGCGGGGTCGCCTGGGGCCCATCTTGCGTGCTGGTGAGGTGCGGAGACCATTCAGCGAGTCACTGGGTCCCAGCGGGGTTACTGGGCCCGTCGTCGCGCTGGGGAGGGACCATGTACCATTTGGCGAGCTGCTGGGGACCGTGCGGCTGGGGATGTGCCAGGGAACATTTAGAGCTGCTGGGGCCCGTGCGGCGTGCTGGTGAGGTGCCAGGGACCATTTGGTGAGCCTCAGGGACCCTGTCTTGAGGATTCGCTGGGCCCGTCGTGTGCTGGGGATGCCAGGGACCATTTAGCGAGCCTCTGGAACCCAGTGCGAGGTCAGCAGGCCCCGATGCTTGTGCTGGGGAGGGGCCAGGGACCATTGCGATCTGCTGGGACCCAGCGCAAAGTTGCTGGGGCCTGTGTGCGTGCTGGGAATGTTCCAGGGACGACCGTTGCGAACGCTGGGACCCCATGGCGTGGTTGCTGGGGCCTGTGCGTGCTGGGGTGAAGCCAGGGACCATTTGGCAAACTGCTGGGACCCTTGCGTGGTCGATGGGGCGGTCTTGGCGTGATGAGTTGTGCAGGGACCATTTGGCGAGCAGCTGGGACCCCGTCTTTTGGTGAGTTGGGCCCGTCGTGTGCTGAGGAGGTGCCAGGGAATATTTGCGAGCTGCTGGGACCCTGCACATGGTCTAAGGGCCCGTCAGCGTGCTGGTGAGGGTGCCAGGACCATTTGGCGAGCTGCTGGGATCCAGCGCAGGGGTCGCTGGGCACCATCTTGCGCACTGGGCAGGAGCCGGTACCATTTGGCGAGCCGCTGCGACCCAGCGCCAAAGTCGTTGGGGCCCGTCTTGTGGCGCTGGGGATGTGCCAGGGACCATTTTGCCTAGCCTCTGGGACCCCTGCGTGGGGTCGCCGGGGCCCGTGCGATCGCTGGGGAGGGGTACCAGGACAATTTCAAAGCTGCTGGGACTCTGCGTATGGTCAGTGCGCCCAGTGCGTGCCCTTGAGAGGTACAAGGGACCATTTGGCGAGCCACTGGGACCCCTCGTGGGATTCGCTGGGCCCCCATCATGCGCTGGGGAGGTGCCGGGACCATTTAGCATGGCAGCAGACTCCGCCTGGGTCGCTGGGCCCAGTGTGTGCTGAGGACGTGCCAGGGAACATTTGGTGAGCTGCTGGGACCCCAGCGAAGTCGGGAGGTGCCAAGGGACCTTTTGTGGGCAACTGGGACTCCCCTGGTAGCCTGGGGCCTGTGCGCGCTGGGGAGGTACCAGTTTGCATTTGGCGAAACGCTGGGACCCCGGGCAGGGTGCTGGGCCCCATCGGCGGCGGGCAAAAGCCAGGTACCATTTTGTAAGCCGCTGGGACCCAGGCGGGTCGCTGGGCCCGTCTTGGCGTGCTGGGGAGGTGCCGGGACCATTTAGCAAGCCTCTGGGACCCCAGGGGCGGGTCGCTGGGCCCAGTGCCCGTCCTGGGGATGTGCCAGGGACTGTTGGCGGGCAGCTGGAACCCCTTGCGGTTTGGGAGCCCGTGCGTGCTAGGGAGGGTCCAGGGACCATTTGGGAAGTAGCTGGGAGCCAGCGCCAAAGTCACTGGGTCCTGTGTGCGCACTGGGGATGTGCCAGGGACCATTTGCGAGCTGCTGGGACCCCAGCGAAATTAAGCTGGGCCTCATCGCGTGCTATGGGAGGTGCCAGGGACCATTTTAGTGCCACTGGGACGTGGCGGTGATCGCTTGTCCCAAATGCGTGCGCTGGGGAGGTCTGAGGGACCATTTGGCGAGCCGCTGGGACCCCGCGTGGGGTCGCTGGAGCCCGTCTGTTATGCGGTGTGGAGGCAGGTACCATTTGGCGGCTAATGGGCCCCTTCTTCAGGGGGATGTGCCAGGGACCAATTGGAGAGCCTCTGGGAGCCTGGCAGCAGTCGCTGGGGCCCCTGCGTCTGCTGGGGAGGTGCCAGGGACCATTTTGCGGCAGCTGGGACATGGCGGGGTCATTGAGCCTTGTGTGCACTGGGGAGGAGCCGGGAACATTTGGTAGCCTGCTACTTATGTATGCCGATACTTGTGGCCATGAGATACTTGAGGGACCAATTGGCCAGTCTCTGGGTTCACACAAGATTGCTGTGGCCCGTCCCGATCGCTGGGGAGGTGCCGAGATCGTTTGTGAGCCGCTGGATCACCGCGAAGGCGGCTGAGGCCCGTCGCGTGTGCTGTGTGTGAGCGTGCCAGGGAGCATTTGGTGAGCCGCGCTGGGACCCAGCGAGGGTGGGTTGGGCTATCACATGCGCTGGGGCCGGGGACCACTTTGCGAGCTGCTGGAACCCCTGTAGCGATGTCGCTGGGGCCCTGCTCTGTTGCCTGGGATGTTCGAGGTATCATTCTGACGCTGGGATCAGCAGTCGCTGTGGCCGATGTCTTCAGTGTGCAGGGACAGGCGCTGGTTGTGGCATTTGCTGGGCACTGTGCAGTGCTGGATAGGACTAGGGACCATTGACGGCGGCTGGGACCCTTGGGGTCGCTGGGTCCTGTCTTGTGGCGATGTGGAGGAACCAGGTACCATTTGGAAACTGCTGGGGCCTGTGCGCGTGCTGGGGATGTGTCAGGGACCAATTCGCGAGCCGCTGGGACCCAGCGTGTTTGCTGGGCACTGTGCGCATGCTGGGTAGGAGTCAGGGACCATTTGGCGCGCCGCTGGGACCCTGTGCGGGGTCGCTGGGCCCCGTGCGTGTGCTGGGGAGGTGCCAGGGACCATTTAGCGAGCCTCTGGGACCCAGTGCGAGGTCGTTGGGGCCCGTTAGCATGTGCTGAGGGGCCAGGGACCATTTGGCGAGCCGCTGTGACCCCGCGCGGGGTCGTTGGGGCCCGTTCGCGTGCTGGGGATGTGCCAGGGAACATTTGCGATCTGCTGGGACCCCGCGCAAAGTTGCTGGGGCCTGTGTGCGTGCTGGGAATGTTCCAGGGACCGTTTGCGAGCCGCTGGGACCCCGCGCGTGGTTGCTGGGGCCTGTGCGTGCTAGGTAGAAGCCAGGGACCATTTGGCAAACCGCTGGGAAGCCGCACGTGGTCGATGGGGCCCGTGCGCATGCTGGTGAGTTGCCAGGGACCATTTGGCGAGCAGCTGGGACCCAGCGGGGTAGTTGGGCCCGACCGTGTGCTGGGAGGTGCCAGGGAATATTTGCGACTGCTGGGACCCTGCCACGTGGTCTAAAGGGCCCGTCGTCGTGCTGGCAGTTGCCAGGGACCATTTAATGACAGCTGGGACCTTGAGGGGTGGTTGGGCCCGATGCGTGTGCTGAGAGGTGCCAGGGGAATATTTGCGAGCTACTGGGACCCTGCCCGTGGTCTAAGGGGCCCGTCTTGGCGTGCTGGCGAGTTGCAGGGACCATTTGGCGGCAGCTGGGACCCGCGCGGTGGTTGGGCCCCGTCGTGTGCACGAGGTGCCAGGGGAATGTTGCGAACTGCTGGGACCCTGCCTGGTCTAAAGGGGCCCGTCGCTTGCTGGTGAGGTGCCAGGACCATTTGGCGAGCTGTTGGGATCCCGGCCGCAGG
>CM072697.1:7770967-7797179 GCA_036884735.1 Huso huso
TAGATATCGTCTATGGCGTAGGGTGCCAGGGACCATTTGGCCCTGGGACTCCACAGGTCGCTGGGCGGTCTTTGGCAGCTGAGGGAGAGTGCAGGGACCGTTTGGCGAGCCGCTGGAACCCCGCAATTTCGGTGGGACGTGCGTGCTGGGGAGGTGCCAGGGACTATCTGGGTGCTCGGGACCCGGCGTGTGGGACCTCTGGGAACCGTGTGCGTGCTGTGGAGGTGCAGGGGCCACACGGAGAGCCTCTCTGGACCTGCGCGGTCGCTGGAGCCCTAAACTCACTGGTGATGTGCCAGGGACAATTTGGCGTGAGAGCCGGCTGGAGCCACAGCGATAAGCTGGGTCCCTGCGGCGTGCTGAGTGAGGTGCCAGGGTACAGTTTGGCAAGGCGCTTGGACCATGGCAGTAGCTGGGAGTTCGTCTTGGCTGAAAGTGCAGGGACCATTGGTGAGCTGCTCTGACCCTCGTGGGACCTCTGGGGAACAAATGTGCGTGCTGGGGAGGTGCCAGGAATCATTTGGCGAGCTGCTGGGACCCGATCAAGTCGCTGGGGCCCGTGTGTACGCTGGGGATGTGCCAGGGACCATTTGCGACCCGCTGGGACCCCGCTGGGGCCCGGCGCGGCGCTCTGGGGATGTGCCAGTAAGCATTTGGAGAGCCTCTGGGACCTGCAGAGGTCTGGGGCCGTCACGATCACTGGGGATCTGCCATAGGGACCATATTTTGGCGAGCCGGGCTGGAACCCCCATGGTCTATGGGCCCGTGGCGCGCCCTGGGGAGGTGCTAGGGACCATTTGGGAGCTGCTGGGACCCTGCGAGGGTGGCTGGAGCCCTGCGCCACTGGTGATGTGCCAGGGACAATTTAGAGCCGCTGGGAGACCATGCGACAGTCGCTGGGGTCCCTGGTGCATGCTGGTGAGGTGCCAGGAACAGTTTGGCTAACCCGTGGACCCCGCATCAAGTCGCTGGAGTTCAGGCGCTTGGGAGGTGCCAGGGACCTTTTTAGCTGAGCCTCTGGGACTCACAGCAGGGGTCACTGGAGCCCGTCTGGCGATGTGAGTGAGTGCCAGGGACCCATGGCGACGCTACAGGACCCGCAGACCGCTAAGCGTCGCGTGGTGCCGAGGATCATTCGGCGAACACGCTCGGGACAGCAGTCGCTGGGCCCCGTCGCGTGCTGGGAGGTGCCGGGACATTAGGCGATCATGGAACCTGGCGAAGTCGCTGGGCCGATGCAGCGTGCTGGGGAGGTGCCAGGGACCATTTGGCGGGCTTGGCTCGGATCCCAGCAGCGGGGTCTCTGGGGCCCGTGCCCGTGCTGGTGGTGCCAGGGAACATTTGAGCCGCTGGGACCCCGCGTGGGATCGTTAGACCCTGTCTTTTCATGCTGCAATGAGCGGTGCCAGGGACCTTTTGGCCGAGCACGCCGGGACCCGCACGAGGTCGCTGAGGCCACAATGCGTGCGCTGGGGCGGTGGGCATTTGGGAAGCCGCGCTGGGACCCTGCGCCAGGTAACTGGGGACCGTGTGATCGCTTGGGAGGTGCCAGGGACTGTTTGGCGAGCGCTGGAACCCCACACAAAAGTCGCCAGCCCGTGCTCGTACTGGAGAGGTGCCAGGCATCATTTTGCAAGCCGTTTGTACCTGGCGGGGTCTCTGCGGCCTGTAATGCGTGCTGGGGAGGTGCCAGGGACGGTTTGCAAGCCCGTGGACCGCCGAAGTCGCTGGGGTTCGTGGGCTGGCTGGGAGTGCCAGGCACCATTTGGTGTAACGCTGGGACCCCGCGCGGGGTTTCTGGGGCTCGTGTGCGTGCTGGGGAGGTGCCAGGGACCATCTGGCGAGCCACTCGGACCCCGCACGTGGTCTCTGTGGCTTGTGTGCGTGCTGGGGAGGTGCCAGGCACCATTTGGTGTAACGCTGGGACCCCGCGCGAGGTCGCTGGGGCCATTGCGCGCGATGGGGATGTGCCAGGAACCATGTGCGAGCCGTTGTGACCCCGCGCTGGGTTGCTGGGCCCCATGCGCACGCTGGGGAGATGCCAGGGACCATGTGGAGAGCCGCTGGGACCCCACGCGGGGTTGCTGGGCCCAATGCGTCCGCTGGGGAGGCACCAGGGACCATATGGCTAGCCGCTGGGACCACGCGCGAGGTCGCTGGGCCCGGTGCACACGATGGGGAGGTGCCAGGGACAGTTTGGCAAGCCGCTTGGAACACGCGCGAAGTCGCTGGGGTTTGTGCGCGCGCTGGGGAGGTGCAATTGACCATTTGGTGAGCCGCTGGTACCCCGCGTGGGGTCGCTGGGCCGGGTGCGCGCGCTGGGCAGGTGCCAGGGACCGTTTGGCGAGCCACTGGAACCCCACACGAAGTTGGTGGGGCCCGTGCGTGTGCTGGGGAGGTGCCAGGGATCATTTGGCGATCCGCTGGGACCTCTGGCGGGGGTGGCTGGGCTCGTCTGGCGCCCTGGGAAGTGCCATGGACCATTTGGGAGCAGCTGGGACCCGCGAGGTCGCTGGAACCAGCTGCGCTGCTGGTGATGTGCCAGGACAATTTGGCGAGCAGCTGGGAGACCACGCGATGTCGCTGGGGTCCCTGCGCGTGCTGGTGAGGTGCCAGGTACAGTTTGGCAAGCCCCGTGGACCACGCACAAAGTCGCTGGGGTTCGTGCGCGCGCTGGTGAGGTGCCAGGGACCACTTGGCTAGATGCTGGGACCCGCGGTCAGTGCAGGCTGGTGCGCTGCCGCTGGGCAGGTGCCAGGGACCGTTTGGCAGCCACTGGAACCCCAGTTGGTGGGCGTCAAATGTGCTGGGGGAGGTGCCAGGGACAATTTGGCGATGTCTCTGGGGTCCCTGCGCGTGCTGGTGAGGTACAGTTTGGCAAGTCCGTGGAGCACGACGAAGTCGCTAGTTCATGCGCCGCTGGGGAGGTGCTAAGGACCTTTTGGTAGCCGCTGGGACTCCACGGGGGTCGCTGGGAGCCGAGGCACGCGCTGGTGAGGTGCCAGGGACCACTTGGCGAGCTGCTGGGACCCCTTGCGGGGTCGCTGTAACCCGTCTTGGCGTGCTGGTGAGGTGCCAGGGATCATTCGCGAGCCGCTGGAACCGCGGTCGCTGGGCCCAGTGCCGCGCTGGGGAGGTGCCAGGGACCATTAGAGACGCTGGAACCTGGCGAAGTCGCTGGGCCCGTCTTGGCGGCGTGCTGGGGAGGTGCCAGGGACCATTTGGCGAGCCGCTCGGATCAGCAGCGGGGTCTCTGGGGCCCGTCGCGATGCTGGTGGTGCCAGGAACATTTGTGACGCTGGGACCCAGTGGGGGTCGTTGGGCCCTGTGCGCGTGCTGTGGTGGTGCCAGGACCTTTTGTTCCGCCGGGGACCCCGCGCGGGGTGCAGAATGCGTCGCGTGCGCTGGGGCAGTGCCATGGAGCATTTGGAAGCCGCTGGGACCCTGCGCCAGGTAACTGGGGACCGTGTGATCGCTTGGGAGGTGCCAGGGACCGTTTGAGCCGCTGGAACCCCGTCGCTGGGGCTCGTGCTCGTACTGGAGAGGTGCCAGGCATCATTTGCAAACCGTTTGCCCACGGCGGGTCTCTGCGACCCGATGTTATTGCGTGCTGGGGAGGTGCCAGGGACAGTTTGTAGCCCGTGGACCAAGTCGCTGGGGTTCGTCTTGGCGTGCTGAGAGGTGCCAGGCCCCATTTGGTGTATGCGCTGGGACCCCAGTAGGGGTTTCTGGGAGGCTCGATGTGCGCTGGGGGTGCCAGGGACCATCTGGCAGCCACCCGGACCCCATACAGTCTCTCTGTAACTTGTGTGCGCGTGCTGAGGGGTGCCAGGCATCATTTGTGAGCCGATTCGGACCCGAGGTCTCTGCGGCCGTGTTCGTGCTGGGAGGTGCCAGGGACAGTTTGGCAAGCCCGTGGACCCAGCTGGGTCGCTGGGGTTCGTGCGGCGTGCTGGGGAGGTGTGTCAGGCACCATTTGGTGTAGCGGCACGACCCCCGGCGGGGGTCTCTGGGGTTCGCGAAAGCGTTGGGGGTGCAGGGACCATCTGGCAGCAGCTCGGACCCTGCGGGGTCGCTGGGGCCGCGCCGCTTGCGAGGTACCTGGGACAGTTTAGCGTCGCTTGACCACATGTGGTCGCTGGGATCGTGACGCAGTGCTTGGAGGTACCAGGTACCATTTGGTGTGACACTGGGACCCTGAGCGGGTCGCTAGGGGCCCGTCTTGGTGAGGTGCCAGGGACCATTTGGCGACCTCTGGGACCCGCCAGGGGTGAACCCCCCCCTCGCTGGGAGGTGCCAGGGACCATTTGTTCAGCCGATGGGACCCGGCTCTAGGTCGCTTCATCCAATCGGCGTGTGGAGGTACCAGCGACCATTTGGCGCTTCGCTGACGGAGACCCGGGGTCGCTGGGTTGTGTTCGCGCTTGGGGAGGCTGGGGGCGTTTTACGACGCTGGGACCCCTGCGCCGAAAGTCGTTGGAGCCCTAGCTCGTGGGAGGGTGCCAGAGACCATTTGGCAAGCCGCTGGGAACCAGCAGCGAAGTCGCTGGGGCCAGTGCGCACTGAGGGATGCCAGGGACCATTTGCGACCACTTGGACCCGCAGTGAAGTCGCTGGGTTCGATGCATGCTGGGGAGGTGCCAGGGGTCATTTGGCGGCAGCTGGGACACCTGTGATGTCGCTGGGGCCCCTGCGGCGTGCTGGTGAGGGGTGCCAGGGACAGTTTGGCAAGCGCTTGGACCACAGGCGAAGTCGCTGGGTTCGTCGCGCATGCTGGGAGGTGCCAGGCACCATTTGGTGTGGCAGCTGGGACCCGGCGGGGTCGCTCAGCCCTGTTCACGCTGGGGAGGTGCCGGGGGCGTTTAGCGAGCCGCTGGGACCCAGCAGTCGCTGGGCCCGTTCGGCGCGGTGAGGTGCCAGGAACTGTTTCTTGAACCGCTGGGACCCTCTGTGAAGTCGTTGGAACCCCTGCGCTTGCTGGGGAGGTGCCAGAGACCATTTGGCAAGCCGCTGGGAACCAGCAGTCGCTGGGGCCAGTCTTGGCGACTGGGATGTGCCAGAGACCATTTGTGAGCCACTGGGACCCCACGGGCGAAGTCGCTGGGGTACGCGGCGTGCTGGTGAGGTGCCAGGACAGTTTGGCAAGCCGCTTGGACCCACGGGCGAAGTCGCTGGGGTGCGTCTTGCGTGCTGGGGAGGTGTTCGCACCTTTTGGTGTGGCTGGGACTCCACGGGGTCGAGGGGACCCCTGCTGGCGTGCTGGTGGTGCGGGGACAGTTTAGCAAGCCGCTTGGACCACTTGGCGAAGTCGCTGGGGATCGTGTGCGTGCTGGGGAGGTACCAGGGACCATTTGGTGTGACACTGGGACCCTCTTGGGTCGCTGGGCCCCACGCGCATGCTGGGAGGTGCCAGGGACCTTTTTGGCGAGCCACTGGGACTCCACGGGTCGCTGGAGCCTATCGCTGGTGATGTGCCAGGGCATTTGGCGAGCAGCTGGGACACCACGATCGCTGGGGTCCCTGCGCGTGCTGGGGAGGTGCTAGGGACAGTTTGGGCCCGCTTGGACCTCGCGCCCGGTCACTGGGTCCGTCTTGGCCCTGGAGGTCCCAGGGACCATTTGGAGGCGGTGGGACCCTGCGCGAGGTCGCTGGAGCCCCTGCGCTCGCTGGTAATGTGCCAGGGAGCATTTGGCGAGCCGTTGGGACACCACGTGATGTCGCTGGGGTCCTCTTGGCGTGCTGGTGAGGTGCTGGGACAGTTTGCAGCCACTTGGACCACGTGCGGTCGCTGGGTTCGTCTGCGCTCTGGGTAGGTGCTAGGCATCATTTGGTGGGTGGCTGGGTCGCTGGGCCCGCATGCTGGGAGGTGCCAGGGACCTTTGGCGAGCTGCTGGGACTCCATACTGGTCGCTGGGGCGCGCGGCGCGCTGGTGAGGTGCCAGGGACCATTTGGCGAGCTGCTGGGGCCGACTCGTGCTGTTGAGGTGCCAGGGACAGTTTGGCAAGCCGCTTGGACCTCAAGTCGCTGGGGGATGGTGTGACTGGGGCAGTGCCATGGACCATTGGGTAGCCGCTGGGACCCTGCGTTGAGGTAACTGTGGCCCGTGCGACGCTTGGGAGGTGCCAGGACCGTTTGACGAGCCGCTGGAACCCCCACAATCGGGGTGGGGCCTCGTGTGCGTGCTGGGGAGGTGCCAGGGATCATTTGGTGCCGCTCGGACCACGACGGGGTCTCTGGGTTTTCGTGTGCGCTGGGAGGTGCCAGGACCATTTAAAAGGCAGCTGGGACCCTCGCGGGTCATGGAGCCCCTGCACTCGCTGGTGATGTGTAGGGACCATTTGTCGAGCAGCTGGGACATCACGCGATGTCACTGGGGTCCCCACGTGCTGGTGAGGTGATGGGGACAGTTTGGCGAGCCGCTGGAACCACACGCAAAGTCACAAGGGCTCGATGCTTGTGCTGGGTGCCAGGGACCATTTGGTATGCCGCTGGGACCAGCAGCGATGTCGCTGGGGCATGTGTGCGTGCTGGGAGGTGCCAGGGATCATTTGGTGGGCGCTGGGACCCATGTGGGTCGCTGTGCCCGTGTGTATGTGCTGGGAGGTGCCAGGGACCGTTTGGTGGTGAGCCGCTTGAACCCCTGCTAAGTCGGTGGGGCCAGTCACGTGTGCTGGGAGGTGCAAGGACCATCTGGCGAGCCGCTCTGACCTGTGGGGTCTCTTGGGGTCGTGTGCGTGCTGGGGAGGTGCCATGGACCATTTGGCAAGCAACTGGAACCATGCTTGGGGTCGCTGGGCCCGTGGCGGCGTGCTGGGGAGGTGCCAGGGACCATTTGGTATGCCGCTGGGACCCCAGCAAAAGTCGATGGGATCCAGGCGCTGAGGGATGTGCCAGGACCATTTGGCGAGCCTCTGGGACCCCAGCAGGTCGCTGGAGCCCCTGCTTCCGCTGGGGATGTGCCAGTGATCATTTGGCGGGCGATCGGACCCCCCTCTGGGGTCGCTGGGCCCAATGCGCGTGCGCTGTGGAGGTACCAGGGACAGTGCGAGCCGCTGGGACCCTGCGGGGTCGCTGGGCCCCTTACCGGCGCTGGGGAGGTGCCAGGGCGTTTGCGAGCCTCTTGGACCACATTAAGTCGCTGGGGATGGTGCGCGTGCTGGGGAGGAACCAGGGAAAATTTGTTGTGGCTGGGACCCCGTCTTGGGTCGCTCGCCCTGCGAGCATGCTGGGAGGTGCCAGGGACCGTTTGGGGAGCCGCTGGGACCCCGCGACGAAGTCGCTGGGGCCAGTGCGCGCGCTGGGGATGTGCCAGGGACCATTTGCGAGCCGTTTGGACCATGGGCGAAGTCGCTGGGGCTCGTCTTGGCGTGCTGGGAGGTACCAGGCATCATTTAGGTGTGGCGCTGGGACCCCGCGGGGGTCGCTGGGCCCCGTGGCGCATGCTGGGAAGTGCCAGGGATATTTTATTCGGGGCAGCTGGGACTCCACGCAGGGTCGCTGGGGCCAGTGCGCGCGTGGTAGGTGCCAGGGACCATTTGTCGAACCGCTGGGACACCACACGATGTCCCTGTGGCCCCTGCGCGTGCTGGTGAGGTGCCAGGGACAGTTTAGGAAGCTGCTTGGAACACGCATGGTGTCGCTGTGGCCTGTCTTGGCGTGCTGGTGGTGCAAGGACCATTAAGCGAGCCGCTGGGACCCCGCGTGGTGTCGTTGGGCCCCGTGCGCGAGCTGGGGAGGAGCCAGGTACCATTTGGTGAGCCGCTGGAAACCCACGCGAAGTCACTGGGGCTCGTGCTTGAGCTGGGGATATGCCAGGATATTTGGCAAACCGCTGGGACCCCTCTTGGCATTTGATGTCACTGGGGCCTGTCGCGATCGCTTGGGAGGTGTCAGGGACCGTTTGTTGAGCCGCTGGAACCCCATGAAGTCATGGGGCCTCTGTGCTGGGGAGGTGCCAGGGACCATCTGGCGAGCGCTTGGGCGCTGCGCTGGGTCTCTGGGACACCACGCGATGTCGCTGGGCCCCCTGCGCTGCTGGTGAGGTGCCAGGGACCATTTGGCGAGCCGCTGGGATCGCGGTACGAGGCCGCTGGGACACCACGGTGATGTCGCTGGGGCCCCTGCGGCGTGCTGGTGAGGTGCCAGGGACCATTTGGCGAGCTGCTGGGATCAGCAGGATCTCTGGGGCCCGTGTCCGTTTAGGAGGTGAGAGGATCATTTTCGGCGCTCCGCTGGGACCCCCGCGCCGGGTTGCTGGCGAGCTGCCAGGGACCCCATGTGGGGTCATTGGGGGCCGTGAGGGGAGGTGCCAGTGACCTTTTTGGCGAGCGCTGAGACCCCACGCAGGGTCGCTGGGTCAAGTGGCGCTTGAGGAGGTGCCAGGGACTGTTTGAGCTGCTGAGACCCTGCGCAAAGTTACTGGGGACCGCACGCTGGGAAGGTGCCAGGGACCATTTGGCGAGCAGCTGGGACCCCGACGGGGTCGCTGGGCCAATCGCCTGCTGGGGGAGGTGCCAGGGACCATTTGGCGAGCCGCTCGGTCCACGCGTGATGTTGGTGGGCCGTGTGCGCGCGCTGGGGAGGGGCCAGGGATCATTCTGCGAACCGCTGGGACCTCGCGGTCGCTGGAGCCCGTGCGTGCGCCACGGATGTGCCAAGGACCGTTTTGCGAGCCACTGGAACCCAGCGCAAGGTCGCTGGGGCCCGTGCGTGCTGGTGAGTGCCAGGGACCATTTGGCGAGCCGCTGGGACAGCGGGATCTCTGGGGGCCCGATGTGCGTACTGGGGAGATGCCAGGGATCATTTGGCGAGGCGCTGGGACCCCATATGAAGTAGATGGGGCCCGTGTGCGTGCTGGGAGGTGAGAGGAATCATTTTGCTTGGCGCGCTGGGACCCCCACGCCGGGCTGCTGGCGAGCTGCCAGGGACCCGTGTGGGGTCGTTAGTTTTCGAGCTCACTGGGAGGTGCCAGTGACCTTTTGGCGAGCCCTATAGAACCCCGTCTTGGTCGCTGGGGCCCGTCTGTGCGTGCTGGGGGATGTGCCAGGGACCATTTGCGAGCTGCTGGGACCCCGCGGCGGGTTGCTGGGCCCTGTCGCGTGCTGGGTAGGTAGGGGAGGATTTGGCGAGCCGCTTGGACCCCGCACGGGATACCTGGGCCCCATGCCCGCGCGGGGGAGGGGCCAAGGACCATTTGGCGAGCCTCTGGAGGACCCTGTCGGGTCGCTGGGGCCTCAGCGCCGCTTGGGATGTGCCAGGGACTTTTGAAAAGCAGCTGGGACCCTCGCAGGTTTGCTGGGCCCTGTGCGCGCTCTGGGGATGTGCCAGGTACCATTCAGCGAACCGCTGGTACCAGCCGCGAAGTCGCTGGGGCCTGTGCACGTGCTGCGGAGGTGCCAGGGATCATTTAGCGAGCAGCTGGGACCCCGTTCGGGGTCGCTGGGACGCCGCGTGTGGTGGCTAGTGTCCGTGCACGCACTGGGGAGGTGCCAGAGAACATTTGGCGCGCCACTGGGATCCCGACCTGGGACGCTGGTGACCATTTGGCGAGCAGCTGGGACTCCGTGACGGGTCGCTGGGGCCCGTGCGCGCGCTGGGGAGGTGTCAGAGATCATTTGGCGAGCCGCTGGGACCTCGAGTGGGGTCACTAGTTTCCGTGCGCGCACTGGGGAGGTGCCATGGATCATTTGGCGAACCGCTGGTACCCGACACGAAGTCGCTGGGGCCCGTGCGTGCGCTAGGGATGTGCCAGGGACCATTTCTTGACCTGTGGGACCCTGCGCTGGTCTTTGGGTCCCAGCGTGGGGTGGCTATAGTGTCGTCGCGGCGCTGGGGAGGTGCCTGGGACCGTTTTGCGCGCCGATGGGACCACGCGGGGGTGGCTAGTATCTGTGCGCGCTCTGTGGAGGTGCCAGGGACCATTTGGCGAGCCGCTGGGACCCCGCACGGGGTCGCTGGTGCCCGTGCGCGTGCCGGGGAGATGCCAGGGACCATTTGGCGATCCGCTGGGACCCCGTGTGGGGTCGCTGGTTCCCAGATGGGGTGGCTAGTGTCGTCTTGCAGCGCTGGGAGGTGCCTGGGACCGTTTTTGCGCTACCGATGGGACCAGCGGGGGTGGCTAGTATCCGTCTTGGCGCTCTGTGGAGGTGCCAGGGACCATTTGGCGAGCCGCTGGGACCGCACGCAGGGTCGCTGGGTCCAGTGAACGCGCTGGGGAGGTGCCAGGGACCATTTGGCGAGCCGCTGTGCCCCGTGCGTGCACTGAGGAGGGACATGGAATTTGTTGACCAGCTATGACCCAGTCTTGGGGTTGCTGGGGGCCCGTCTTGCTGGGGAGGTGCCAGGGACCACTTGGCAAGCTGCTGGGACCCTGCACAAGGGTCGTTGGGCCCCGTGCGCGTACTGTGGAGGGGCCAGGGACCATTTGGCGAGCCGCTGGGACCCTGTGCGCGCGCATTGGAGGGGTCAGGGATCATTTGGCGAGCCGCTGGGACCCTGCGCGAAGTCGCTGGGGCCCGTGCATGCGCTGGGGATGTGCCAGGGACTATTTGGCGAGCCTCTGGGACCCTGCGAGAGGTTGCGGGGGCCCGTGTGCACGCTGTGGAGGTGCTAGGGGTCATTTGGCAAGCCGCTCAAACCCAGTGCAGGGTCGCTGGGCCCTTGGCGCGCTGGGGAGGTGCAAGTGACTATTTGGCGAGCCGTTTGGACCCAGCGGCGAGGTGGGTCGAGGGTCCTCCTGCACGCACTGGGAGGTGTCAGGGGGTCCATTTGGCGAGCCGCTGGGACCCGCGTGGGGTCGCTGGGCCCGGCGTGCTGAGGGATGGGCCAGGGACCATTTGGCGAGCCGCTGGGACCGCGAGAAGTCGCTGGGGCCCGGGCGTGGCGCTGGGGATGTGCCAGGGACCATTTGCGAGCAGCGCTGGGACCCAGCGGGGTCGTTGGGAACCGTTCTCTCTCTGGGGGAGGGCCAGGGACCATTTGGCGGCCGCTTAGACCCCGCGTGAAGTCGCTGGGGCCCGTCGTGCACTGGGGATTTGCCAGACATCGCTGCGAGCCGCTGGGACCCAGCGGCGTGGTTGCTGGACCCTGTCTTGGCGTGCTGGGTCGGGGCCAGGGACTATTTGGCGAGCCTATAGAACCCGTCTTGGCGAAGTCGCTGGGGCCCGATGTGCGTGCTGGGGATGTGCCAGGGGACCATTGCGAGCTGCTGGGACCTTGGCGGGTGGTTGCTGGGCCCTGTCTTGGCGTGCTGGGTAGGTGCCAGGGAGGATTTGGCGAGCTTGGACCGAGCAGGATACCTGGGCCCCATGCCCGCGGGAGGGCCAAGGACCATTTGGCGAGCCTCTGGGACCCTGTCTTGAAGTCGCTGGCCCAGCGCTGGGGATGTGCCAGGGACTATTTGGCGAGCAGCTGGGACCCTGCTTGGGTTTGCTGGGCCCTGTCAGCGCTCTGGGGATGTGCCAGGTACCATTCAGCGAACCGCTGGTACCAGCCTTGAAGTCGCTGGGGCCTGTGCGTGCTCGCGGAGGTTGCCAGGGATCATTGCGAGCAGCTGGGACCCGTTCCGAAGGCTGGGGCGGACGTGATGTGGTGGCTAGTGTCCGCGCACTGGGGAGGTGCCAAGAACATTTGGCGCCACTGGGATCCCGACCTGGGCCTTCTGGTGACCATTTGGCGAGCCGCTGGGACTCCATGCCCGGGTCGCTGCTGGGGGCCCTTGTGGGGAGGTGTCAGAGATCATTTGGCGAGCCGCTGGGACCTCAGTGGGGTCACTAGTTTCCGTGGCGGCGCACTGGGGAGGTGCCATGGATCATTTGGCGGGCAGCTGGTACCCGACGCAAGTCGCTGGGGCCCGTGCGTGCGTAGGGGATGTGCAGGGGACCATTGCCGAGCCTGTGGGACCCTCTTGCGGGTCTTTGGGTCCCAGCGTGGGGTGGCTTGTAGTCGTCTGGCGCTGGGAGGTGCCTGGGACCGTTTTTGGCGCCCGATGGGACTGCGGTGGTGGCTATCTGTCGCACTCTGGAGGTGCCAGGGACCATTTGGCGAGCCTCTGGGACCCCTTGCGGGTCGCTGGTGCCCGTCTTGGCGTGCGGGGAGATGCCAGGGACCATTTGGCGATCGCTGGGACCCGTGGGGTCGCTGGTTCCCAGCGTAAATTGGCTAGTGTCCGTCTGTGGCGCTGGGGGAGGTGCCTGGGACGTTTTTGGCCCGATGGGACCAGCGGGGGTGGCTAGTATCGTCTTGGCGCTCTGTGGAGGTGCCAGGGACCATTTGGCGAGCCGCTGGGACCGCCGCAGGGTCGCTGGGTCAGTGAGCAGCTGGGGAGGTGCCAGGGACCATTTGGCGACCGCTGTGCCCGTCGTGCACTGGGGGGGGACATGATTTTGTTGACCAGCTATGACCCCAGTGCGGGGTTGCTGGGGCCGTCTGGCTGGGGAGGTGCCAGGACCGCTGGCAAGCTGGGACCCTGCACAAGGGTCGTTGGGCCCGTCTTGGCGTGCTGTGGAGGGGCCAGGGACCATTTGGCGACGCTGGGACCCTGTCTTGGCGCATTGGAGGTCAGGGATCATTTGGCGGGCCGCTGGGACCCTCTTGTGAGAAGTCGCTGGGGCCCGATGCATCACGCTAAGGGATGTGCCAGGGACTATTTTGGCGAGCCTCTGGGACCCCTGCGAGGAGGTTGCAGAGGGCCCGTGTGCACGCTAATGGAGGTGCTAGGGGTCATTTGGCAAGCCGCTCAAAACCCAGTGCAGGGTCGCTGGGCCCGTCTTGTAGCGCTGGGAGGTGCAAGTGACTATTTGGCGGGCCGTTTTGGACCTTGCAGCCCGGGTGCTGGTCCTCCTACTGCGCACTGGGGAGGTGTCAGGGGTCCATTGGCGAGCCGCTGGGACCCCGCGTAGGGTCGCTGGGCCCCGTCTCTTGCTGGCTGGGGATGGGCCAGGGACCATTTGGCGAGCAGCTGGGACACCGCGAAGTCGCTGGGGCCCGTCACGTGCGCTGGGGATGTGCCAGGGACCATTTGCGAGCTGCTGGGACCCAGCGGGGTCGGGGGGACCGTTCTCTCTCTGGGGGAGGGGCCAGGGACCATTTGGCGGCCCATGTGACCCAGCGAAGTCGCTGGGGCGTCGATGCACTGGGGATTTGCTAGACATCCTGCGCGACCCGCTGGGACCCAGCGTGGTTGCTGGACCCTGTCGCGGCGTGCTGGGTGGGGCCAAGGGACTATTTGGCGAGCCTATGGAACCCGATGCGAAGTCGCTGGGGCCCGTGTGCGTGCTGGGGATGCCAGGACCATTGCGAGCTGCTGGGACCCAGCAGCGTGGTTGCTGGGCCCCTGTCTTGGCGTGCTGGTGGGTGCCAGGGAGGATTTGGCGAGCCGCTTGGACCCCTGCAGGATACCTGGGCCCCATGCCAGCGGGAGGACCCCAGGACCATTTGGCGAAGCCTCTGGGACCCTGTCTTGAAGTCGCTGGGGCCTGTCTTGGCTGAGGATGTGCCAGGGACTATTTGGCGAGCCTCTGGGACCCTCGCGCAGGTTTGCTGGGGTCTGTGCATTCGCTGGGGAGGGCCAGCGACCATTTTACCAAACCGCTGGGACCCCATGCGAAGTCGCTGGGGCCCGGTGCGCCCTGGGGATGCCAGGGATCATTTGGCGAACCGCTAGGACCCTGCGAAGTCGCTGGAGCCCGTCGGCGCTGTGGATGCCAGGACCGCTTGCAGCCACTGGGACCCCCGCGTGGTTGCTGGGCCCTGTCTTGGCGTGCTGGTTAGGAGCCAGGGACCATTGGGTGAGCCGATGGAACCCCGCACGGGTCGCTGGGCCCGTCTGTGGCCTGGCCAAAGGTGCCAGGGACCATTTTTTCGAGCCGATGGAACCCTCTGCGGTTGTTGGGCCCCGCACGCTCTGGGGATGTTTGTGGGACCATTGCGAGCCTCTGGGACCCTGGGCGCCAGGTCGCTGGGCCCGATGCGGCGCTGGGGGAGGGGCCAAGGACCATTTGGCGACCTCTGGGACCCCGTCTTGGTCGCGCTGGGGCCCGTCGCGTGCGCTGAGGATGTGCCAGGGACTATTTGGCGAGCTCTGGGACCCTGCTGTGAAGTCGCTGGGGCCGTCGCGGTCTTTGCTGGAGGTGCCAGGGATCATTTTGGCGAGCAGCTGGGACCCAGCGTGGTCGCTGGACCCGTGCGTCGCTGGGGAGGGGGCTGGGACCATTTGCCAGCCGCTGGGACCCTGCGCCAAAGTCGTTGGGGCCGATGCCGCTGAGGGATGCCAGGGACCATTTGCGAACCGCTGGGACCTTGTGAATCAGCTAGGGCCCCGTCGTCGCGGCTGTCTGGAGCCAGGGACCATTTGGCAAGCCGTTGAAACCCGCACGCGGGTCGGTGGGCCCCTTGTTGCGCGGCAGTGGTGCCAGGGATCATTTGGCGGCCGCTGGTACCCTGGCGGTCGCTGGGGCCTGCGATCGCTGGTGGTGCCAGGGACCATTTGGCCGAGCCTCTGGGACCCTCTTGGCAGTCGCTGGGCCCCGTCGTCGCTTGGGAGGCCGAAGGACCATCTGGCGGAACGCTGGGGAACCCGTGACGGGTCGTTGGGCCCTGTACACGCTGGGGAGGGGCAGGGACCATTTGGCGAGCCGCTGGGTCCCAGCGTGAGTAGGTGGGCCCGTGGCGAGCAATGGAGAGGGGCCAGGGACCATTGGGCAAGCCGCTGGGACCACGTGCATAGTCGCTGGGGCCCGTGTACGCTGGGGATGCAAGGGACCATTTGTGAACCGCTGGGACCCCTTGGCGGTTGCTGGGCCCTGTGCGCATGCTGGGTAGGTGCCAGGAGCATTTGGCGAGCCGCTTGGACCCAGCGGGGTCCCTGGGCCCCATGCCCGCGATGGGGAGGGCCCAGGACCATTTGGCGAGCCTCTGGGACCCCGTCTTGAAGTCGCTGGGGCCTGTGCGCACTGGGATGCCAGGGACTATTTGGCGAGCCACTGGGACCCTGCACAAGGTTGCTGGGGTCCGTGCGTTCGCTGGGAGGTGCCAGGGACCATTTGGCGAGCCGCTGGGAATCAGTCTTGCGGGTCGCTTGGCCCGTCTCGCGCCCGGCTGGGAGTTGCCAGGGACCATTTGGCGAGCCGCTGGGTCTCTGGCGCGTGAAGTCGGTGGGGCCCGTCGTGCGCTGTGTGGGATCCAGGGACCATTTGGCGAGCCCGTTGGAACCCCGCGCACGGGGTCGGTGGGGCCTTGTGCGCGCCCTTGGTGATGCCAGGGATCATTTGGCGAGCCACTGGTACCCCGACGAAGTCGCTGGGGCCTTTGCGATCGCTGGTGAGGTGCAAGGGACCGTTTGGCGGCCGCTGGAACCCCGGCGCTGGTCGTTGGGCCCATCCGCGTTGGGAGGGGCCGGGACCATTTAGCGAGCCGCTGGGACCCAGGCTGGTCACTGGGCCCGTCTTGCGATAGGGGCCAGGGACCATTTGGCAAGCCGCTGGGACCGCCGCGAACTCGCTTGGGCCCGTGCATGCGCTGGGGATGTGCCAGGGACCATTTGGCGAGCCTCTGGGCCTCTGGCGCGAGGTTGCTGGGTCCCGGCGCGCCCTGGGAGATCCCAGGGACCATTTGAGGAGATTGGGACCCGCGCGAGGTCGCTGGAGCCCTGGCTCGCTGGTGATGTGTCAGGGATCATTTGGCGAGCCGCCGGACCCCGCGCTGGGTCTTTGGGGCCATGTGCGTGCTGGGAGGTGCCAGGGATCATTTGGCGAGCCGCTGGGAATCCACGCGGGGTCGCTGGGGCCCGCGTGTGCTGGTGAGGTGCCAGGGACCATTTGGCGAGCAGCTGGGACACCACGCGATGTCGCTGGGGCCCCTGCAGCGTGCTGATGAGGTTCAGGGACAGTTTAGCAAGCCGCTTGGTCCCCGCTGGGTCTCTGGGGCTCGTGTGCGTACTGGGAGGTGTCAGGCATCATTTGGCGAGTCGCTGGGACCCAGCGTATGGTCGCTGGGCCCTGTGTGCATGCTGGGAGGTGCCAGGGACCTTTTGGCGAGCGCTGGGAATCACACGAGGTCGCTGGGGCCCCGTCTTGCGCTGGTGAGAGTGCCAGGGACCATTTGGCGAGCCGCTGGGACACTCACGCGATGTCGCTGGGGCCCCGCGCGTGCTGGTGAGGTTCAAGGACAGTTTAGCAAGCCGCTTGGACCACACGCGAAGTCGCTGGGGATCCTGGTGCTGGGAGGTACCAGGGACCATTTGGTGTGACACTGGGAATCCGCCGGGTCACTGGGGCCCTTGCGCAGACTGGGAGGTGCCAGGACATTTTGGCGAAGCGCGGGACCCACGCAGGGGTCACTGGGGCACGTGGCGCACGCTGGGTAGGTGCCAGGGACCATTCGGTGAGCCGCTGGGACCCAGCGGGGTCGCTGGGGCACGTGCGTGCTGGGGCAGTGCCATGGAGCATTTGGGAAGCCACTGGGACCTGGGCCAGGTAACTGGGGCCCGATGCAATCGCTTGGGAGGTGCCAGGGACCCGTTTGGCGAGCCGCTGGAACACCACACATTCGCTGGGGCCCGTGCTCGTACTGGGAGGTGCCAGGCATCATTTGCGAGCCGTTCGACCCCTTCGCAGGGGTCTCTGCGCCCGGTGGTGTGTGCTGGGGAGGGTGCCAGGGGACGTTTGGCAAGCCCGTGGACCACGCGCCAAGTCGCTGTGGGGTTCGTCTTGGCTGGGGAGGTGCCAGGCACCATTTGGTGTGACGCTGGGACCCCTCTGGCCCGGCGTCTCTGGGGCTCGTGTGCGTGCTGGGGAGGTGCCAGGGACCATCTGGCGAGTCGCTCGGACCCTGCGCGGGGTCTCTGAGGCTCGTGTGCGTCCTGCGGAGGTACCAGGCATCATTTGGGAAGACACTCGGACCTTGCGTGGGGTCGCTGGGCCCTGTGCGCATGCTGGGGAGGTGCCAGGGACCTTTTGGCGAGCCGCTGGGAATCGCGCGGGGTCGCTGGGCCCCGTGCACGTGCTGGGGAGGTGCCAGGGACCTTTTGGCGAGCCCCTGGAACACCACACAGTCGCTGAGGCCCGTGCTCGTACTGGAGAGGTGCCAGGCATCATTTTGCGAGCCGTTCGGACCCCGCGCGGGGTCTCTGCGGCCCGTGCGGTGGGGCCCGTGCGTGTGCTGGTGAGGTGCCAGGGACCATTTGGCGAGCCGCTGGGACACCACGCGATGTCGCTGGGGCCCCTGCGCGTGCTGATGAGGTGTCAGGCATCATTTGGCGACCCGCTGGGAATCCACGCAGGGTCGCTGGGCCCCGTGCACGTGCTGGGGAGGTACCAGGGACCGTTTGGCGAGCCCCTGGAACACCACACAGTCGCTGAGGCTCGTGTGCGCCCCTGGGCGGAGGTACCAGGCATCATTTGGGAAGACACTCGGACCTTGCGCGGGGTCGCTGGGCCCTGTGCGCATGCTGGGGAGGTGCCAGGGACCTTTTGGCGAGCCGCTGGGAATCCACGCAGGGTCGCTGGGCCCCGTGCACGTGCTGGGGAGGTGCCAGGGACCTTTTGGCGGCCGCTGGGATTCCACGAGGGTCGCTGGGGCCTGCGGCGCGTGCTGGTGAGGTGCCAGGGACCATTTGGCGAGCAGCTGGGACACCACGCGATGTCGCTGGGGCCCCAGCGCGTGCTGGTGAGGTTCAAGGACAGTTTAGCAAGCCGCTTGGACCACCGCCTTGAAGTCGCTGGGGATCCTGCGTGTGCTGGGAGGTACCAGGGACCATTTGGTGTGACACTGGGAATCGCTCGGGGTCACTGGGGCCCTTGCGCCCAGACTGGGAGGTGCCAGGGACAGTTTAGCAAGCCGCTGGAACTCCACATGAAGTCGCTGAGGCCTGTACTCGTACTGGAGAGGTGCCAGTTACCATCTGGCTAACCGCCGGACCCCTCGGGGCCTCTGGGGCATGTGCGTGCTGGGGAGGTGCCAGGGACCTTTTGAGAGCCGCTGGGAATCCAGCGGGGTCGCTGGGGCCCGTCTTGGCGTGCTGGTGAGGTGCCAGGGACCATTTGGCGAGCCACTGGGACACCACGCGCGATGTCGCTGGGGCCCCTGCTTGGCGTGCTGGTGAGGTGCCAGGGACAGTTTAGCAAGCCGCTTGGTCCCCGCGCGGGGTCTCTGGGGCTCAAATGCGCCGGGGGAGGTGTCAGGCATCATTTGGCGAAGTCGCTGGGACCCAGCGATGGTCGCTGGGCCCTGTGTGCATGCTGGGAGGTGCCAGGGACCTTGGCGAGCTGGCTGGGAATCCACGCAGGGTCGCTGGGGCCCGTGGCGTGCTGGTGAGGTGCCAGGGACCATTTGGCGAGCCGCTGGGACACCACGCGCGATGTCGCCAGCCCCTCGCGTGCTGGTGAGGTTCAAGGACAGTTTAGCAAGCCGCTTGGACCACACGCCGAAGTCGCTGGGGATCCTGCGGTGCTGGGAGGTACCAGGGACCATTTGGTGTGACACTGGGAATCCGCTCGGGGTCACTGGGGCCCTTGGCGAGACTGGGGAGGTGCCAGGGACATTTTGGCGAGCCGCGGGACCCTGACGGGTCACTGGGCACGGGCGCACGCTGGTGGGTGCCAGGGACCATTCGGTGAGCCGCTGGGACCCCGCCGGGTCGCTGAGGCACGTCGGCGTGTGGGGCAGTGCCATGGAGCATTTGGGAAGCCACTGGGACCCTGCGCCAGGTAACTGGGGCCCGCGGCGATCGCTTGGGAGGTGCCAGGGACCGTTTGGCGAGCCGCTGAACACCACACATTCGCTGGGGCCCGTGCTCGTACTGGAGAGGTGCCAGGCATCATTTTTGCGAGCCGTTCGGACCCGCAGACAGGGTCTCCTGCGGCCCGGTGTGCGTGCTGGGAGGTGCCAGGGACAGTTTGGCAAGCCCCGTGGACCACGCGCGAAGTCGCTGGGGTTCGTGCGCGCGCTGGGGAGGTGCCAGGCACCATTTGGTGTGACGCTGGGACCCCGCTTGGCGTCTCTGGGGCTCGTGTGTGCGTGCTGGGGGAGGTGCCAGGGACCATCTGGCGAGTCGCCGGACCCTGCGGCGGGGTCTCTGAGGCTCAAAGGGTCCTGCGGAGGTACCAGGCATCATTTGGGAAGACACTCGGACCTTGCGGGGGCTGGGCCCTGTCATGCTGGGGAGGTGCCAGGGACCTTTGGCGAGCCGCTGGGAATCCACGCAGGGGTCGCTGGGCCCGATCTGCGTGCTGGGAGGTGCCAGGGACCTTTGGCGAGCCCCCTGGAACACCACACAGTCGCTGAGGCCCGTGCTTTCGTACTGAGAGGTGCCAGGCATCATTTGCGAGCTGTTCGGACCCCAGCGGGGTCTCTGCGCCCGTGCGGTGGGGCCCGTCGCGTGTGCTGGTGAGGTGCCAGGGACCATTTGGCGAGCCGCTGGGACACCACGCGATGTCGCTGGGGCCCCTGCGGCGTGCTGATGAGGTGTCAGGCATCATTTGGCGACCGCTGGGAATCACGAGGTCGCTGGGCCCGGTCTGCGTGCTGGGGAGGTACCAGGGACCGTTTGGCGAGCCCATGGAACACCCACAGTCGCTGAGGCTCGTAAAGGCCCCGCGGAGGTACCAGGCATCATTTGGGAAGACACGGACCTTGCGCGGGGTCGCTGGGCCCTGTGCGCATGCTGGGGAGGTGCCAGGGACCTTTTGGCGAGCCGCTGGGAATCCACGCAGGGTCGCTGGGCCCGTGCACGCGTGCTGGGAGGTGCCAGGGACCTTTTTGGCGAGCCGCTGGGATTCCACGCAGGGTCGCTGGGGCCCGCTTGGCGTGCTGGTGAGGTGCCAGGGACCATTTAGTGAGCCGCTGGGACACCACGCGATGTCGCTGGGGCCCCTGCACGTGCTGGTGAGGTTCCAAGGACAGTTTAGCAAGCCGCTTGGACCACACGCGAAGTCGCTGGGGATCCTGCGTGCTGGGAGGTACCAGGGACCATTTGGTGTGACACTGGGAATCCGCTCGGGGTCACTGGGGCCCCTTGCGTGAGACTGGGAGGTGCCAGGGACCTTTTGGCGAGCCGCCGGGACCCCGCACGGGGTCACTGGGGCACGTGCGCGCGCTGGGTAGGTGCCAGGGACCATTCGGTGAGCCGCTTGGACCCCGCGCGGGGTCGCTGGGGCACGTGCGTGCTGGGGCAGTGCCATGGAGCATTTGGGAAGCCACTGGTACCCTGCGCTGGGAGGGTAACTGGGGCCCGTGCGATCGCTTGGGAGGTGCCAGGGACCGTTTGGCGAGCCGCTGGAACACCACACAGTCGCTGGGGCCCGTGCTCGTACTGGAGAGGTGCCAGGCATCATTTTGAGCCATTAGGACCCAGGCGGGGTCTCTGCGGCCCCATGCGTGCTGGGGAGGTGCCAGGGACAGTTTGGCAAGCCCCCCGTGGACCATGCGCCAAGTCGCTGGGGTTCGTGCGTGCTGGGAGGTGCCAGGCATCATTTGGGAAGCCACTTGGACCTGGCTGGGTCTCTGGGCCCGTCTTGCGGCCCTGGGAGGTCCCAGGGACCATTTGAGAGTCGCTGGGACCCTGCGCGAGGTCGCTGGAGCCCTCGCGCACGCTAAGATGTGCCAGGGGACCATTTGGCGAGCCGCTGGGACACCAGCGATACGCTGGCGTCCCTGAGCGTGCTGGTGAGGTGCTAGGGACAGTTTGGCGGCCCGCTTGGACCCACGCGAAGTCGCTGGGGTTCTGCGGGCGACGCTGGGAGGTGCCAGGCTCCATTTGGTGTGGACGCTGGGACCCCAGCGGGGTCGCGCTGGGCCCCGTGCATGCTAGGGAGGTGCCATTCACTCTTTTGAACCCAGGGACTCCACGCAGGGTCGCTGGGGCGCATGCACGCTGGTGAGGTGCCAGGGAGCATTTGGCCAGCCGCTGGAACACCACACATCTGCTGGGGCCTGTGCTGTTACTGGAGAGGTGCCAGGCATCATTTTGCGAGCTGCTCGGACCCCGCGGGTCTCTGCGGCCCGTGTGCGTGGGAGGTGCCAGGATTAGTTTGGCAAGCCCCGGACCACGTAGCGAAGTCGCGCTGGGGTTGATGCGGCTGGGAGGTGCCAGGCACCATTTGGTGTGACGCTGGGACCCTGCGCGGCGTCTCTGGGGCTCGTGTGCGTGCTGGGGAGGTGCCAGGGACCATCTGGCGGTCGCTCGGACTCCGCGGGGTCTCTGGGGCTCGTGGCGTCCTGGAGGTACCAGGCATCATTTGGGAAGACACTCGGACTTACAGCGGGGGTCACTGGGCCCTGTCGCATGCTGGGAGGTGCCTAGGGACCTTTTTATGAGCCGCTGGGAATCCATGCAGGGCCGCTGGCGCGTCCCTTGTGCTGGAGGTGCTAAGGGACAGTTTGGCAAACGCTTGGACCACGCGCGAAGTCGCTGGGGTTCGTGCGCACGCTGGGGAGGTGCCAGGCTCCATTTGGTGTGCCGCTGGGACCCTTGGGTCGCTGGGCCCCGTGCGCATGCTAGGGAGGTGCCATTCACCTTTTGGCGAGCCGCAGGGACTCCACGCAGGGTCGCTGGGGCGCATGCGCACGCTGGTGAGGTGCCAGGGACCATTTGGCGAGCCGCTGGGACACCACGCGATGTCTCTGGGGCCCCTGCGCGTGCTGTTGAGGTGCCAGGGACAGTTTAGCAAGCCGCTGGAACCTCACATGAAGTCGCTGAGGCCCGTACTCGTACTGGAGAGGTGCCAGGGACCATCTGGCTAGCCGCTCGGACCCCGCTCGGGGCCTCTGGGGCACGTGTGCGTGCTGGGGAGGTGCCAGGGACCTTTTGGAGAGCCGCTGGGAATCCACGCGGGGTCGCTGGGGCCCGTGCGCGTGCTGGTGAGGTGCCAGGGACCATTTGGCGAGCCACTGGGACACCACGCGATGTCGCTGGGGCCCCTGCGCGTGCTGGTGAGGTGCCAGGGACAGTTTAGCAAGCCGCTTGGACCACACGCGAAGTCCCTGGGGATCCTGCGTGTGCTGGGGAGGTACCACTGAGACACTGGGACCCCTCGCGGGGTCGCTGGGGCACGTGCGCAGACTGGGGCAGTGCCATGGAGCATTTGTGACCGCTGGGTCTGGCGTGAAGTCGGTGGGGCCCGTGCGTGCGCTGTGTTGGAGCCAGGGACCATTTGGCGAGCCGTTGGAACCCATGCGGGGTCAGTGGGCCTAATGTGGCGGCGATGATGCCAGGGATGTTTGGCGAGCCACTGGTACTGACCGAAGTCGCTGGGAACTTTCACGATCGCTGGTGAGGTGCCAGGGACCATTTGGCGACCGCTGGGACCCCCACGAAGTCGCTTGGGCCTGTGCGCACACTGGGGGATGTGCAGGGACCAATTGGCGAAACCTCTGGGACCCTGCGCAGGTTGCTGGGGCCCGTATGACTTCTGGGAGGTGCAAGGGACCGTTTGGCGAGCGCTGAAACCCACAGCGAAGTCGCTGGGCCCGTCGCGCGTTGGGGAGGGGCCGGGACCATTTAATGACCGCTGGGACCCAGCGAAGTCACTGGGCCCGTCTTGCGATAGGGAGGGGCCAGGGACCATTGGCAACCGCTGGGACCCTTCGCGAACTCGGGCGGATGCATGCGCTGGGGATGTGCCAGGGACCATTTGGCGAGCCTCTGGGCCTCTCTTGAGGTTGCTGGGTCCCGTGGCGCCCTGGGAGATCCCAGGACCATTTGGAGGCGGTGGGACCCCGCGAGGTCGCTGGAGCCCCGCGCTCGCTGGTGATGTGTCAGGGATCATTTGGCGAGCCGGACCGGACCCATGGGGTCTTTGGGGCCAATGCGTGCTGGGAGGTGCCAGGGATCATTTGGCGAGCGCTGGGAATCTACAGCGGGGTCGCTGGGGCCCGTCGCGTGCTGGTGAGGTGCCAGGGACCATTTGGCGAGCAGCTGGGACACCCGCGATGTCGCTGGGGCCCCTTTGGCGTGCTGATGAGGTTCAGGGACAGTTTAGCAAGCCGCTTGGTCCCCGCGCGGGGTCTCTGGGGCTCGTGTGCGTACTGGGGAGGTGTCAGGCATCATTTGGCGAGCCGCTGGGACCCAGCGTATGGTCGCTGGGCCCTGTGCGCATGCTGGGGAGGTGCCAGGGACCTTTTGGCGAGCCGCTGGGAATCCACGCAGGGTCGCTGGGGCCCGTGCGCGTGCTGGTGAGGTGCCAGGGACCATTTGGCGAGCCGCTGGGACACCACGCGATGTCGCTGGGGCCCCTGCGCGTGCTGGTGAGGTTCCAAGGACAGTTTAGCAAGCCGCTTGGACCACACGCGAAGTCGCTGGGGATCCTGCGTGTGCTGGGGAGGTACCAGGGACCATTTGGTGTGACACTGGGAATCCGCTCGGGGTCACTGGGGCCCTTGCGCAGACTGGGGAGGTGCCAGGGACATTTTGGCGAGCCGCCGGGACCCCGCACGGGGTCACTGGGGCACGTGCGCGCGCTGGGTAGGTGCCAGGGACCATTCGGTGAGACGCTGGGACCCCGCGCGGGGTCGCTGGGGCACGTGCTGGGGCAGTGCCATGGAGCATTTGGGAAGCCACTGGGACCCTGCGCCAGGTAACTGGGGCCCGTGCGATCGCTTGGGAGGTGCCAGGGACCGTTTGGCGAGCCGCTGGAACACCACACAGTCGCTGGGGCCCGTGCTCGTACTGGAGAGGTGCCAGGCATCATTTGCGAAGTTGTTCGGACCCGTCTTGGGGTCTCGCGGCCCGCAGCGTGCTGGGGAGGTGCAGGGGACAGTTTGGCAAGCCCCGTGGACCCACGCCAAGCTGGGGTTCGTGCGGCCGCTGGGAGGTGCCAGGCACCATTTGGTGTGACGCTGGGACCCTGCTGGGCGTCTCTGGGGCTCGTGGTGCGTGCTGGGGGAGGTGCCAGGGACCATCTGGCGAGTCGCTCGGACTCTGCGCTTTGGGTCTCTGGGGCTCGTGTGCGTCCTGCGGAGGTACCAGGCATCATTTGGGAAGACACCGGACCTTACGCGGGGTCGCTGGGCCCTGCGCGATGCTGGGGGAGGTGCCAGGGACCTTTGGCCAACATGGGGAATCCATGCAGTCGCTGGGCGTCCCGAGCGTGCTGGTGAGGTGCTAGGGACAGTTTGGCAAACCGCTTGGACCACGCCACAAGTCGCTGGGGTTCGTGCGCACGCTTGGGAGGTGCCAGGCTCCATTTGGTGTGACGCTGGGACCCCAGCCTTGGGGTCGCTGGGCCCGATGCACATGCTGGGAGGTGCCATTCACCTTTTTGGCGGAGCCGGGACTCCACGGGGGGTCGCTGGGGCGCATAAGACGCTGGTGAGGTGCCAGGGACCATTTGGCGAGCAGCTGGGACACCACGCGATGTCTCTGGGGCCCCTCTTGGCGTGCTGTTGAGGTGCCAGGGACAGTTTAGCAAGCCGCTGGAACCTCACATGAAGTCGCTGAGGCCCGCATTCGTACTGGAGAGGTGCCAGGGACCATCTGGCTTATTTCGGACCCGACCCGGGGCCTCTGGGGCACGTGTGCGTGCTGGGGAGGTGCCAGGGACCTTTGGAGAGCCGCTGGGGAATCCTGGCGGGGGTCGCTGGGGCCCGGGTGGCGTGCTGGTGGTGTTAGGGACCATTTGGCGAGCCACTGGGACACCACGATGTCGCTGGGGCCCCTGCGCGTGCTGGTGAGGTGCCAGGGACAGTTTAGCAAGCCACTGAGACACCACGCCAAGTCGCTGGGGATCCTGCGTGTGCTGGGAGGTACCACTGAGACACTGGGACCTCGCGGGGTCGCTGGGGCACGGGCGCAGACTGGGGCAGTGCCATGGAGCATTTGGCGAGCCGCTGGGTCACGCGTGAAGTCGGTGGGGCCTGCGGCGTGCGCTGTGTTGGAGCCAGGGACCATTTGGCGAGCCGTTGGAACCCCGCACGGGGTCGGGAGGTGGGCCTTTGTGGCGCTTGAGTGATGCCAGGGATCATTTGGCGAGCCACTGGTACCCGATCAAGTCGCTGGGGCCTTTGCGATCGCTGGTGAGGTGCCAGGGACCATTTGGCGAGCCGCTGGGACCCCACACGAAGTCTCTTGGGCCTGTGCGCACACTGGGATGTGCCAGGGACCAATTGGCGACCTCTGGGACCCTGCGCAAGGTCGCTGGGGCCCGTGTGATCGCTGGGGAGGTGCAAGGACCGTTTGGCGAGCCGCTGGAACCTGGGTCGCTGGGCCCGTCCGGCAGCGTTGAGGGAGGGCCGGGACCATTGGCGAGCCGCTGGGACCGAAGTCACTGGGCCCCGTCGCGATAGGGAGGCCGGGGACCATTTGCAAACCGCTGGGACCCTTCGAAATCGCTTGGGCCCGATGCATGCGCTGGGGATGTGCCAGGGACCATTTGGCGAGCCTCTGGCCTCTGGGCGCGAGGTTGCTGGGTCCCGTCGCGCCCTGGGAGATCAGGGACCATTTGGAGCGGTGGGACCCTGCGCGAGGTCGCTGGAGCCCCTGCTCGCTGGTGATGTGTCAGGGATCATTTGGCGAGCCGCTGGGACTCCGCGCGGGGTCTTTGGGGCCCGTGTGCGTGCTGGGGAGGTGCCAGGGATCATTTGGCGAGCGGCTGGGAATCACAGCGGGGTCGCTAGCCCGGGGCAGTGCTGGTGAGGTGCCAGGGACCATTTGGCGAGCCGCTGGGACACCACGCGATGTCGCTGGGGCCCTGCGGCGTGCTGATGAGGTTCCAGGGACAGTTTAGCAAGCGCTGGTCCCCGCTGGGTCTCTGGGCTCGTGCACTGGGAGGCATCATTTGGCGAAAGGCCAGACCCAGCCGCATGGTCATGGCCCTCAGCATGTTGGGAGGTGCTAGGACCTTTGGCGAGCCGCCAGAATCCACGCAGGGTCGTTGGGGCCCGCGCGGCAGTTGGTGAGGTGTTAGACTATTTACAGTCATGACCACGCGATGTCGGCGAAGCCGGGCGCTGCATGGTGAGGTTCCATGATAGCGAGCAAGCCGCTGACCACACGCTGGTCGTTGGGATCTGCGTAGTTGGGAGGTACCAGACCACGGTGACACTGGGAATCCGCCGGGTCACTGGGGCCCCGGCGAGACTGGGGAGTTAGGACATTTTGGCGAGGCCGCCGACCCGCATCAACATTGGGCAATGTGGCGCACGCTGGTAGGTGCCAGGACCATTCGTGAGCTGACCTCGCCGGGTCAGCTAACGCGCATGGGGGCAGTGCCATGATAT
>CM072697.1:7797679-7835381 GCA_036884735.1 Huso huso
GGGGCCGTGCGCGTGCTGGTGAGTTGCCGGACATTTGGCGGCTCGCTGGGACACCACGCTGATGTCGCTAGTTCCAGCTGCTGGTGAGGTTCCAAGGACAGTTTAGCGCAAGCCGCTTGGACCACACGCCGGTCGCTGGGGATCTCCGCGGTGCTGGAGTACTGTGACCATTTGCGTGACACTGGGAATCCGGGTCACTGGGGCCCTTTGGCGCAGACTGGGAGTGCCAGGGGACATTTGGCGACCGGGGGACCCCGCGGGGTCACTGCGGCCCGTGTCGTGCTGGGAGGTGCCAGGATCATTTGGGAAGACACTCGGACCTTGGCGGGGTCGCTGGGCCCTGTGCGCATGCTGGGAGGTGCCAGGGACCTTTTGGCGCAGCCGCTGGGAATCCACGCGCCGGTCAGCTGGGCCCGTGCACGTGCTGGGGAGGTGCCAGGGGACCTTTGGCGAGCCCTGGAACACCACACAGTCGCTGGGCCCGTGCGCTCGTGCTGGAGAGGTGCCAGGCATCATTTGCGAGCCGTTCGGGACCCCAGCTGTGGGGTCTCTGGGCGGCCCGTCTTGGTGGGGCCCGTATGGTGTGTGGTGAGGTGCCAGGGACCATTTGGCGAGCAGCTGGGACACCACGCTGATGTCGCTGGGGCCCCGCTGCTTGCTGATGAGGTGTCAGGCATCCTTTGGCGACCATGGGAATCCACGCAGGGTCGCTGGGCCCCGCGGCACGCTGGGGAGGTACCGAGGGACCGTTTGGCGAGCCCCTGGAACACCACACAGTCGCTGAGTCCCGTGCTCGCATTGGAGAGGTGCCAGGCATCATTTTGGCGAAGTTAGGACTCGCCGCGGGGTCTCGCCCGTGTGCGTGCTGGGGTGTGGTGCCAGGGGACAGTTTGGCAAGCCCCGCGGACCCGCTTCGGCCGTAAGTCGCGCTGGGGTTCGTGCGGCGCTGGGGAGGTGCCAGGGACCATCTGGCGAAGTCTCCGGGACCCCTGCGCGCGGGGTCTCTGGGGTTCGTGTGCGTCCCGGCGGAGGTACCAGGCATCATTTGGGGAAGACACTGACCTTGCGCCGGGGTCGCTGGGCCCTGTGGCATGCTGGGGAGGTGCCAGGGACCTTTGGCGAGCCGCTGGGAATCCGCAGGGTCGCTGGGCCCCGTGCACGTGCTGGGGAGGTGCCAGGGACCTTGGCGAGCTGCTGGGATTCCACGCGAGGGGGGCCCGTCCGCGGCGTGCTGGTGAGGTGCCAGGGACCATTTGGCGAGCCCGCTGGGACACCACACGCGATGTCGCTGGGGCCCCTGCGCGTGCTGGTGAGGTTCCAGGACAGTTTAGCAAGCCGCTTGGACCTACACGCCGTCGCTGGGGATCCTGGTGTGCTGGGGAGGTACCAGGGACCATTTGGTGTGACACTGGGAATCGCTCCAATCACTGGGGCCCTTGCGCGACCTGGGGAGGTGCCAGGACATTTTGGCGACGCCGGGACCCGCACGGGTCACTGGGGCACGTCGGCGCCGCTGGGTAGGTGCCAGGGACCATTGGTGAGCCGCTGGGACCCCGCCGGTCGCTGGGGCACGGCGCGCTGGGGCAGTGCCATGGAGCATTTGGGGAAGCCACTGGGACCCTCGCGCCAGGTAACTGGGGCCAGTGGCATCGCTTGGGAGGTGCCAGGGACCGCTTTGGCGAAGCCGGCTGAACACCACACAGTCGCTGGGGCCCGTGCCGTACTGGAGAGGTGCCAGGCATCATTTTATGAAGCCCATTCGACCCCGCGGGGTCTCTGCGCCCGTGTGCGTGCTGGGGAGGTGCCAGGGACCATTTGGCAAGCCCCGCGGACCATGCGCCGGGTCGCTGGGTTCGTGCGTGCTGGGGAGGTGCCAGGCATCATTTGGGAAGCCATCAGACCTGTTGGGCGGGGTCTCTGGGCCTGTAAGGCTTCTGGGAGGTCCCAGGGGACCATTTGGAGAGCCGCTGGGACCCCGCGCTGAGGTCGCTGGAGCCCCTGCGCCACGCTGGTGATGTGCCAGGGACCATTTACAGCCAGCTGGGACACCACGACCGATGTCGCTGGCGCCCTTGAGATGCTGGTGAGTGCTAGGGACAGTTTGGCAAGCCCGATTGGACCCCACGCCAGCGAAGTCGCTGGGGTTCGTGCGCACGCTGGGGAGGTGCCAGGCTCCATTTGGTGTGGCGTTGGGACCCCAGCAGCGGTCGCTGGGCCCCCGTGCGTATGCTAGGGAGGTGCCATTCACCTTTGGCGAGCCGCAGGGACTCCACGCGATGTCTCTGGGGCCCCTGCGCGTGCTGTTGAGGTGTCAGGGGACAGTTTAGCGAGCCGCTGGAACCTCATGAAGTCGCTGAGGCCCGTACTCACTGGAGAGGTGCCAGGGACCATCTGGCGAAATAGCCGGACCCGCCGGGGGCCTCTGGGGCGCGTGTGCGTGCTGGGAGGTGCCAGGGACCTTTTGGAGAGCTGCTGGGAATCATCAAAGGGTCGCTGGGGGCCCGCGCGTGCTGGTGAGGTGCCAGGGACCATTTGGCGAGCCACTGGGACACCCGCGCGATGTCGCTGGGGCCCCGGGTGCGTGCTGGTGAGGTGCCAGGGACAGTTTAGCAAGCAGCTTGGACCACCGCAAGTCCCTGGGATCCGCGTGCTGGGAGGTACCACTGAGACACTGGGACCCCGCGGGGTCGCTGGGGCGCGTCGCACGCTGGGGCAGTACCATGGAGCATTTGGCAGCCGCTGGGTCTCACGCTGAAGTCGGGTGGGGCCCGTATGCACTGTGTAGGATCCAGGGACCATTTGGCGACCCAAGGTACCCCTCGACCGTCGCTGGGGCCTGTGCGCACACTGGGGATGTGCCAGGGGACCAATTGGCGAGCCTCTGGGACCCCCGCGCACAAGGTCGCTGGGGCCCGTATGATCGCTGGGAGTGCAAGGACCGCTTGGCGAGCCGCTGGAACCCCCGCCAAGTCGCTGGGCCCAAGGTCTGTTGGGGAGGGGCCCGGGACCATTTGGCAAGCCGCTGGGACCCGCAAGGAAGTCACTGGGGCCCCGCTTGCCATGGGAGGGGCCAGGGACCATTTATGGTTGCCAGGACCTTCCGCTGGGGCCCGTATGGCGCTGGGAGGGACCAGGGTCCATTTGGCAAGCCGCTAGGACACCACGCGATGTCGGGGCCCCGCTCACAGGTTGAGGAGGTGCAAGGACCGGCTTACGAGTCAGCTTCTATCCCTGCGCTGAAGTCGCTGGAGCCCTGTGCTCGCTGGGGAGGTGCCAGGGACTCATTTAGCAAGCTGCTGGGACCCCCAGCGCAGTCGCTGGTGCCAGTGCGGCGCTGAGGGATGTGCTAGGGACCATTTGGCGAGCCGCTTTGACTACGGGGCGAAGTCGCTGGGGTACGTGGTGCGTTGGGGAGGTGCCAGGACCATCTGGTGAGCCGCCAGTCCCTGCTGGGTCGCTGGGCCCCGTAAGGTTCTGGTGAGGTGACAGGGGATCATTTGTCGAGACGCTGGGACCCCACACAAAGTCGTTGGGCCAGTGTGCATGCTGGGGAGGTGCCAGGGCTCATTTGTCGAGCCATTGGAACCCCACACGGTCGCTGGGGCCCGTGGCGGCACTGGGAGGTGCCAGGCACCATCTGGCGAGCCGCCGGAGCCCACGTGGGGGTCTCTGGGGCACGTGCGCGCACTGGGGATGTGCCAGGGACCATTTGGTGAGCCTCTGGGACCCCACGCGCAGTCGCTGGAGCCCTGCGCTGGGGGAGGTGCCAGGGACCATTTGGCGAGCCCTGGGACACCACGCGATGTCGCTGAGGCCCCTGGGCGCATGCTGGTGAGGTGCCAGGACAGTTTGGCAAGCCATGTGGGAGCACGCGCGGGTCGCTGGGGCCCCGTGGCGCACGCTGGGGAGCTGCCAGGGATCATTTGACGAGCCGCTGGGACCCCACACGGTCGCTGGGGCCCGGCGCAAGACTGGGAGGTGCCAGGCACCATCTGGCGAGCCGCCGACCCCGCGTGGGTCTCTTTGGGCACGGCGCCAAGACTGGGATGTGCCAGGGACCATTTGGTGAGCCTCTGGGACCCCACGCGAGGTCGCTGGAGCCCCTGCGCTCGCTGGGGAGGTGCCAGGGACCATTTGGCGAGCCGCTGGGACCCCACGCGAGGTCGCTGGGGCCCCTGGCGCATGCTGGTGAGGTGCCAGGGACAGTTTGGCAAGCGCGTGGAGCACGCGCGAGGTCGCTGGGCCCCGTGCGCACTTTGGGGAGGTGCCAGGGACCATTTGGTGAGCCGCTTGGACCCGGCGCTGGGTCTCTGGGGATCGTGTGCGCCCTGGGGAGGTGCCAGTGACCATTTGGAGAGCCGCTGAGACCCTGCGCTCGCTGGTGATGTGCCAGGGACCATTTGGCGAGCCTCTGGGACCCTGCGCGAGGTCGCTGGGGCCATGCTATCGCTGGGGAGGTGCCAGGGACCGTTTGGCGAGCCGCTGGAACCCCACGTGAAGTCGCTGGGGCCCGTGGGCGTGCTGAGGACATGCCAGGGACCATTTGGTGAGCCTCTGGGACCCCGTGCGAAGTCGCTGGGGCCTGTCTTGTGCTGGGATGTGCCAGGGACTATTTACGAGCCACTGGGACCCTGCACAAGGTTGCTGGGGTCCGTCGGCTCGCTGGGGGAGGTGCCAGGGACCGTTTGGCGAGCTGCTGGGGAATCAGTGCGGGTCGCTTTGGCCCCGTCGCGCCGGGGAGGAGTTGCCAGGGACCATTTGGCGAGCCGCTGGGTCTACGCGAAGAAGGGGGTGGGGCCCGGCGTGGCGCTGTGGGATCCAGGGACCATTTGGCGAGCCGTTGGAACCCCTTGCACAGGGGTCGGTGGGCCTTGTCTTGGCGCTTGAGTGATGCCAGGGATCATTTGGCGAGCCACTGGTACCCGACCGAAGTCGCTGGGGCCTTTTGCGATCGCTGGTGAGGTGCCAGGGACCATTTGGCGGCCGCTGGGACCCCACGCTAAGTCGGCGGGCCTGTGCGCACACTGGGGATGTGCCAGGGACCAATTGGCGAGCCTCTGGGACCCTGCGCAAGGTCGCTGGGGCCCGTATGATCGCTGGGAGGTGCAAGGGACCGTTTGGCGAGCCGCTGGAACCCCACGCTGGTCGCTGGGCCCGTCCGCGCGTTGGGGGGGCCGGGACCATTTTGGCGAGCAGCTGGGACCCCGCGAAGTCACTGGGCCCCGTCTTGGCGATAGGGAGGGGCCAGGGACCATTTACGAAGCCGCTGGGACCCTTCGCGAAATCGCTTGGGCCCGTTAAATAGCTGGGGATGTGCCAGGGACCATTTGGCGAGCCTCTGGGCCTCTGCGCGAGGTTGCTGGGTCCCGTGCGCGCCCTGGGGAGATCCCAGGGACCATTTGGAGAGCCGGTGGGACCCTGCGCGAGGTTGCTGGAGCCCCTGCGCTCGCTGGTGATGTGTCAGGGACCATTTGGCGAGCTGGGAATCACGCGGGGGTCGCTGGGGCCCGTGGCGTGTGCTGGTGAGGTGCCAGGGACCATTTGCATGCCGCTGGGACACCACGCGATGTCGCTGGGGCCCCTGCGCCGCTGATGAGGTTCCAGGACAGTTTAGCAAGCCGCTTGATCCCTTCGGGGTCTCTGGGGCTCGTGTGCGTACTGGGAGGTGTCAGGCATCATTTGGCGAGCCGCTGGGACCCAGCGATGGTCGCTGGACCCTGTGCGCATGCTGGTGAGGTGCCAGGGACCATTTGGCGAAGCTGTTGGGACACCACGCGATGTCGCTGGGGCCCCTGGGCGCGTGTGGTGAGGTTCCAAGGACAGTTTAGCAAGCCGCTTGGACCACACGGTCGCTGGGGATCCTGCGCGGTGCTGGGAGGTACCAGGGACCATTTGGTGACACTGGGAATCCGCTCGGGGTCACTGGGGCCTGCGCAGACTGGGGAGGTGCCAGGGACATTTGGCAGCCGCCGGGACCCGCGACGGGTCACTGGGGCACGTCGCACGCTGGTAGGTGCCAGGGACCATTCGGGTGAGCCGCTGGGACCCCGCTGGGTCGCTGGGGCACGGCGTGCTGGGGCAGTGCCATGGAGTATTTGGGAAGCCACTGGGACCCTGCGCCAGGTAACTGGGGCCCGTGCGATCGCTTGGGAGGTGCCAGGGACCGTTTGGCGAGCCGCTGGAACACCACACAGTCGCTGGGGCCCGTGCTCGTACTGGAGAGGTGCCAGGCACCATTTGGTGTGACGCTGGGACCCTGCGCGGCGTCTCTGGGGCTCGTGTGCGTGCTGGGGGAGGTGCCAGGGACCATCTGGCGAAGTCGCTCAGACCCCGCGCGGGGGTCTCTGGGGCTCGTGTGCGTCCTGCGGAGGTACCAGGCATCATTTGGGAAGACACTCGGACCTTGCGCGGGGTCGCTGGGCCCTGTGCGCATGCTGGGGAGGTGCCAGGGACCTTTTGGCGAGCCGCTGGGAATCCACGCAGGGTCGCTGGGCCCGTGGCACGTGCTGGGAGGTGCCAGGGACCTTTTGGCGAGCCGCTGGGATTCCACGCAGGGGTCGCTGGGGCCCCATGATCGCTGGGGAGCTGCAAGGGACCATTTGTGAACCGCTGGGACCCCTGCGGCGTGGTCGCTGGGGCTCGTGGCGCACGCTGGGGATGTGCCAGGGACCATTTATGAAGCTGCTGGGACCCAGCAGCGTGGTTGCTGGGCCCTGTGCGCATGCTGGGTAGGTGCCAGGGAGCATTTGGCGAGCCGCTTGGACCCCGCGCGGGGTCCCTGGGCCCCATGCCCGGCGATGGGGAGGGGCCAAGGACCATTTGGCGAGCCTCTGGGACCCCGTGCTAAGTCGCTGGGGCCTGTCTTGGCGCTGGGATGTGCCAGGGACTATTTGGCGAGCCACTGGGACCCTGCACAAGGTTGCTGGGGTCCGTCGCTCGCTGGGAGGTGCCAGGGACCGTTTGGCGAGCTGCTGGGAATCAGTCGGGGTCGCTTGGCCCGTCGCGCCGGCTGGGGAGTTGCCAGGGACCATTTGGCGAGCCGCTGGGTCTCTGCGTGAAGTCGGGTGGGGCCCGTGGTGCGCTGTGTAGGAGCCAGGGACCATTTGGCGAAGCCGTTGGAACCCCCGCGCGGGTCGGTGGGCCTTGTCGCGGCGGCAGCAGAGTGATGCCAGGGATCATTTGGCGAGCGCTGGGACCCCGGAAGTCACTGGGCCCCCGTCTTTGGAACCCCACGCTGAAAGTCGCTGGGCCCGTCCGCGCGTTGGGGAGGGGCCGGGACCATTTGGCGAGCCGCTGGGACCCCGCTGAAGTCACTGGGCCCGTCTTGCGATAAAGGGAGGGGCCAGGGACCATTTGGCAACCATTGGGACCCTTCGCGAAATCGCTTGGGCCCGTGCATGCGCTGGGGATGTGCCAGGGACCATTTGGCGAGCCTCTGGGCCTCTGCGCGAGGTTGCTGGGTCCACGTCAGCGCCCTGGGGAGATCCCAGGGACCATTTGGAGGCCGGTGGGACCCTGCGGCGAGGTTGCTGGAGCCCCTCGCTCGCTGGTGATGTGTCAGGGACCATTTGGCGAGCCGCTGGGAATCCACGCGGGGTCGCTGGGGCCCGTGCGTGTGCTGGTGAGGTGCCAGGGACCATTTGGCGAGCCGCTGGGACACCACGCGATGTCGCTGGGGCCCCTGCGCGTGCTGAGGAGGTTCCAGGGACAGTTTAACAAGCCGCTTGGTCCCAGCGGGGTCGCGCCACGCCCGTCCCGGCTGGGGAGTTGCCAGGGACCATTTGGCGAGCCGCTGGGTCTCTGCGTGAAGTCTGTGGGGCCCGTGTGTGCGCTGTGTAGGAGCCAGGGACCATTTGGCGAAGTTGGAACCCCGCACGGGGTCGGTGGGCCTTGCGCGCGCTGCAGTGATGCCAGGGATCATTTGGCGAGCCACTGGTACCCCGACCGGGTCGCTGGGGCCTTTGCGACGCTGGTGAGGTGCCAGGGACCATTTGGCGGTAGCTAGGACCCCACGCCAAGTCGCTTGGGCCTGTGCGCACACTGGGGATGTGCCAGGGACCAATTGGCGAGCCTCTGGGACCCTAGCGCAAGGTCGCTGGGGCCCGTATGATCGCTGGGGAGGTGCAAGTGACCGTTTGGCGAGCCGCTGGAACCCCACGCCGGTCGCTGGGCCCGTCCCGCGCGTTGGGGGGGCCGGGACCATTGTGAACCGCTGGGACCCTGCGCGTGAGTCGCTGGGGCTCGTCTTGCCACGGGGATGTGCCAGGGACCATTTGCGAGCTGCTGGGACCCCGCTGCGGTTGCTGGGCCCTGTCGCATGCTGGGTAGGTGCCAGGGAGCATTTGGCGAAGCCGCTTGGACCCATGGCGGGGTCCCACAGGCCCCATGCCCGCGATGGGGAGGGGCCAAGGACCATTTGGCGAGCCTCTGGGACCCGTCTGAAGTCGCTGGGGCCTGTGCGCCATGGGGATGTGCCAGGGACTATTTGGCGAGCCACTGGGACCCTGCACAAGGTTGCTGGGGTCCGTGGCGTTCGCTGGGAGGTGCCAGGGACCGTTTGGCGAGCTGCTGGGAATCAGTGCGGGTCGCTTGCCCCGTCTTGCCCGCTGGGGGGTGCCAGGGACCATTTGGCGAGCCGCTGGGTCTCACGCGTGAAGTCGGTGGGGCCCGTGTGCGCTGTGTAGGAGCCAGGGACCATTTGGCGAGCCGTTGGAACCCCGCACGGGGTCGGTGGGCCTTGTGCGCGCGCTTGAGTGATGCCAGGGATCATTTGGCGAGCCACTGGTACCCCGACCGAAGTCGCTGGGGCCTTTGCGATCGCTGGTGAGGTGCCAGGGACCATTTGGCGAGCCGCTAGGACCCCACGCGAAGTCGCTTGGGCCTGTGCGCACACTGGGGATGTGCCAGGGACCAATTGGCGAGCCTCTGGGACCCTGCGCAAGGTCGCTGGGGCCCGTATGATCGCTGGGGAGGTGCAAGTGACCGTTTGGCGAGCCGCTGGAACCCCACGCTGGTCGCTGGGCCCCCGTCCCGTTGGGAGGGGCCCGGGACCATTTGGCGAGCCGCTGGGACCCCGCGCGAAGTCACTGGGCCCCGTGCGCGATAGGGAGGGGCCATGGACCATTTGGCAAGCCGCTGGGACCCTTTGCGAAATCGCTTGGGTCCGTGCATGCGCTGAGGATGTGCCAGGGACCATTTGGCGAGCCTCTGGGCCTCTGCGCCGTTGCTGGGTCCCGTCGCCTCTGGGAGATCCCAGGGACCATTTGGAGAGCGGTGGGACCCTGCGGTGGCTGGAGCCCCTGCGCTCATGGTGATGTGTCAGGGACCATTTGGCGAGTCGCTCGGACCCCTCGCGGGGGTCTTTGGGGCCGATGTGCGTGCTGGGGAGCTGCCAGGGATCATTTGGCGAGCCGCTGGGAATCCACGGGGTCGCTGGGGCCCGTGCGTGTGCTGGTGAGGTGCCAGGGACCATTTGGCGAGCAGCTGGGACACCACGCTTGATGTCGCTGGGGCCCCTGCGCGTGCTGATGAGGTTCCAGGGACAGTTTAGCAAACCGCTTGGTCCCAGCCGGGCGTCTCTGGGGCTCGTGCGCGTGCTGGGGAGGTGTCAGGCATCATTTGGCGAGCCGCTGGGACCCAGCGTATGGTCGCTGGGCCCTGTACGCATGCTGGTGAGGTGCCAGGGACCATTTGGCGAGCTGCTGGGACACCACGCGATGTCGCTGGGGCCCCTCGCGCGTGCTGGTGAGGTTCAAGGACAGTTTAGCAAGCCGCTTTTTACCACACGCAGTCGCTGGGGATCCTGCGTGTGCTGGGGAGGTACCAGGGACCATTTGGTGTGACACTGGGAATCCGCTCGGGGTCACTGGGGCCCTTGCGCAGACTGGGGAGGTGCCAGGGACATTTTGGCGGCCGGGACCCATCGGGGTCACTGAAACGTCTTGCGCACGCTGGGTAGGTGCCAGGGACCATTCGGTGAGCCGCTGGGACCCCGCGCGGGGTCGCTGGGGCACGTGCGTGCTGGGGCAGTGCCATGGAGCATTTGGGAAGCCACTGGGACCCTGCGCCAGGTAACTGGGGCCCGTGCGATCGCTTGGGAGGTGCCAGGGACCGTTTGGCGAGCCGCTGGAACACCACACAGTCGCTGGGGCCCGTGCTCGTACTGGAGAGGTGCCAGGCATCATTTTGCGAGCCGTTCGGACCCCGCGCGGGGTCTCTGCGGCCCGTGTGCGTGCTGGGGAGGTGCCAGGGACAGTTTGGCAAGCCCCGTGGACCACGCGCGAAGTCGCTGGGGTTCGTGCGCGCGCTGGGAGGTGCCAGGCACCATTTGGTGTGACGCTGGGACCCTGCGCGGCGTCTCTGGGGCTCGTGTGCGTGCTGGGGAGGTGCCAGGGACCATCTGGCGAGTCGCTCGGACCCTGCGCGGGGTCTCTGGGGCTCGTGTCGCCCTGCGGTACCAGGCATCATTTGGGAAGGACACTCGGACCTTGCGCTGGGTCGCTTGGCCCGTGCGCCGGCTGGGGTTGCCAGGGACCATTTGGCGAGCCGCTGGGTCTCTGGCGTGAAGTGGGGCCCGTCGTCGCGCTGTGTGGGAGCCAGGGACCATTTGGCGAAGCGTTGGAACCCCGCAGGGGTCGGGTGGGCCTTGTCGGCGCTTGAGTGATGCCAGGGATCATTTGGCGAGCCACTGGTACCCCACGAAGTCGCTGGGGCCTTTGCGATCGCTGGTGAGGTGCCAGGGACCGCTTGGCGAGCCAGCTGGACCCCACGCCAAGTCGCTTGGGCCTGTCTGCGCACACTGGGGATGTGCCGGGACCAATTGGCGAGCCTCTGGGACCCCTGCACAAGGTCGCTGGGGCCCGTATGATCGCTGGGGAGGTGCAAGGGACCGTTTGGCGAGCCGCTGGAACCCCAGTCGCTGGGCCCGTCCAGCGTTGGGGAGGGGCCGGGACCATTGGCGAGCCGCTGGGACCCACAAGGAAGTCACTGGGCCCCGTGCCATAGGGAGGGGGCAGGGACCATTTGGCAACCGCTGGGACCCTTTCTTGTCGCTTGGGCCCGATGCATGCGCTGGGGATGTGCCAGGGACCATTTTGGCGAGCCTCTGGGCCTCTGCGTGCGAGGTTGCTGGGTCCCGTCTTGCGCCCTGGGGAGATCCCAGGGACCATTTGGAGAGCCGGTGGGACCCTGCGCGAGGTCGCTGGAGCCCCTGCGCTCGCTGGTGATGTGTCAGGGATCATTTGGCGAGCCGCTCGGACCCCGCGCGGGGTCTTTGGGGCCCGTGTGCGTGCTGGGGAGGTGCCAGGGATCATTTGGCGAGCCGCTGGGAATCCACGCGGGGTCGCTGGGGCCCGTGCGTGTGCTGGTGAGGTGCCAGGGACCATTTGGCGAGCCGCTGGGACACCACGCGATGTCGCTGGGGCCCCTGCGCGTGCTGATGAGGTTCCAGGGACAGTTTAGCAAGCCGCTTGGTCCCCGCGGGGTCTCTGGGGCTCGTGTGCGTACTGGGGAGGTGTCAGGCATCATTTGGCGAGCCGCTGGGACCCAGCGTATGGTCGCTGGACCCTGTCATGCTGGGTGAGGTGCCAGGGACCATTTGGCGAGCTGCTGGGACACCACCGATGTCGCTGGGGCCCCTGCGGCGCTGGTGGAGGTGCCAGGGACAGTTTGGCAAGCCCGTGGACAACGCTGCGTCGCTGGGGTTCGTGGCTGCAAGGCTGGGAGGTGCCAGGCACCATTTGGTGTGACGCTGGGACCCCGCGCGGGGTCTCTGGGGCTCAAAGGCCCCCTGCGGAGGTACCAGGCATCATTTGGGAAGACACTCGGACCTTGCGCTGGGTCGCTGGGCCCCAGTCTCGCATGCTGGGAGGTGCCAGGGACCTTTTGGCGAGCCGCTGGGAATCCACGCAGGGTCGCTGGGCCCCGTGCACGTGCTGGGGAGGTGCCAGGGACCTTTTGGCGAGCCGCTGGGATTCCACGCGGGGTCGCTGGGGCCCGTGCGCGTGCTGGTGAGGTGCCAGGGACCATTTGGCGAGCCGCTGGGACACCACGCGATGTCGCTGGGGCCCCTGCGCGTGCTGGTGAGGTTCCAAGGACAGTTTAGCAAGCCGCTTGGACCACACGCGAAGTCGCTGGGGATCCTGCGTGTGCTGGGGAGGTACCAGGGACCATTTGGTGTGACACTGGGAATCCGCTCGGGGTCACTGGGGCCCTTGCGCAGACTGGGGAGGTGCCAGGGACATTTTGGCGAGCCGCCGGGACCCCGCACGGGGTCACTGGGGCACGGCTTGACACTGGGTGGGTGCCAGGGACCATTCGGTGAGCCGCTTGGATCCCAGCGGGGGGTCGCTGGGCACGCGGCGTGCTGGGGCAGTGCCATGGAGCATTTGGGAAGCCACTGGGACCCTGCCCAGGTAACTGGGGCCCGTCGGCGATCGCTTCGAGGTGCCAGGGACCGTTTGGCGAGCCGCTGGAACACCACACTGTCGCTGGGGCCCGTGCTCGTACTGGAGAGGTGCCAGGCATCATTTTATGAGCCATTCGGACCCCAAGGGTCTCTGCGGCCGTGTGCGTGCTGGGGAGGTGCCAGGGACAGTTTGGCAAGCCCCGTGGACCATGCGCGAAGTCGCTGGGGTTCGTGTGCGTGCTGGGGAGGTGCCAGGCATCATTTGGGAAGCCACTTGGACCTCGCGCGGGGTCTCTGGGCCCCGTGCGCGCCCTGGGGAGGTCCCAGGGACCATTTGGAGAGCCGCTGGGACCCTGCGCGAGGTCGCTGGAGCCCCTGCGCACGCTGGTGATGTGCCAGGGACCATTTGGCGAGCCGCTGGGACACCACGCGATGTCGCTGGCGTCCCTGAGCGTGCTGGTGAGGTGCTAGGGACAGTTTGGCAAGCCGCTTGGACCACGCGCGAAGTCGCTGGGGTTCGTGCGCGACGCTGGGGAGGTGCCAGGCTCCATTTGGTGTGACGCTGGGACCCCGCGCGGGGTCGCTGGGCCCCGTGCGCATGCTAGGGAGGTGCCATTCACCTTTTGGCGAGCCGCAGGGACTCCACGCAGGGTCGCTGGGCGCATCGACGCTGGTGAGGTGCCAGGGACCATTTGGCGAAGCCGCTGGGACACCACGCTGATGTCTCTGGGGCCCCTCTGCGGCGTGCTGTTGAGGTGCCAGGGACAGTTTAGCAAGCCGCTTGGACCACATGTGAAGTCGCTGGGGATCGTGCGCGCGTTGCGGTAGGTACCAGGACCATTTGGTGTGACACTGGGACCCCCGCGACGATGTCGCTGGGGCACGTGCGAAAGCTGGGGCAGTGCCATGGACCATTTGGGAAGCCGCTGGGACCATGCGCGCGAGGTAACTGTGGCCTGCGCGATCACTTGGGAGGTGCCAGGGACCGTTTGGCAGCCGCTGGAACCTCACATGAAGTCGCTGAGGCCTGTACTGTACTGGAGAGGTGCCAGGGACCATCTGGCGAGCCGCTCGGACCCCGCTCGGGGCCTCTGGGGCACGTGCGTGCTGGGGAGGTGCCAGGGACCTTTGGAGTCTGGGAATCACGCGGGTCGCTGCGGCCCGTCGCTGTGCTGGTGAGGTGCCAGGGACCATTTGGCGAAACACTGGGACACCACGCGATGTCGCTGGGGCCCCTGCGCGTGCTGGGAGGTGCCAGGGACAGTTTAGCAAGCGCTTTGGACCACACGCCGTCGCTGGGGATCCCTGCGTGTGCTGAGAGGTACCACTGAGACACTGGGACCCCAGCGGGTCGCTAGGGCATCGGCGCACGCTGGGGCAGTGCCATGGAGCATTTGGGAAGCCGCTGGGACCCTGTGCCAGGTAACTGGGGCCCGTGCGATCGCTTGGGAGGTGCCAGGGACCGTTTGGCGAGCCGCTGGAACCCCACACAAAGTCGCTGCGGCCCGTGTGCGTGCTGGGGGAGGTGCCAGGGACAATTTGGCAAGCCCGTGGACCCCGCGCAAGTCGCTGGGGTTCGTTGTGGCGCTGGGGAGGTACCAGGCATCATTTGAGAAGCCGCTTGGACCTCGCAGCGGGGTCGCTGGGCCCGTCTTGGCATATGAAACCGCTGGGACCCTCCGCGAGGTCGCTGGGCAGCTGCGCTTGCGGTGATGTGCCAGGGACCATTTGGCGAGCCGCTGGGACACCACAGCGATGTCGCTGGGGTCCCTGCTCGCTAAGGGAGGTGCTAGACCCTTTGACTAGCCGATGGGACCCGCCCAGGGGTCGCTGCGTCAGTGTGCGTGCATTGTGGAGGTACCGGCGACCATTTGGCGAGCTGCTGATCCCGCCGCGAAGTCGCTGGGGCCAGTCTTGGCGCTGGGGATGCCAGGACCATTTGCGAGCCACTTGGACCACGGGCGGAGTCGCGGGGTTCGTGGCGTATGCTGGGAGGTACCAGGGTCCATTTGGCAAGCCGCTAGGACACCACGCGATGTCGCTGGGCCCCGTTCGCGCGCTGAGGAGGTGCAAGGGACAGTTTGGCGAGCCGCTCTATCCCTGCGCGCTGGTCGCTGGAGCCCCTGTGCTCGCTGGGGAGGTGCCAGGGATCATTTGGCAAGCCGCTGGGACCCCGCGCAAAGTCGCTGGTGCCAGTGCGCGCGCTGGGGATGTGCCAGGGACCATTTGCGAGCCGCTTGGACTACGGGCGAAGTCGCTGGGGTACGTGCGCGTGCTGGGGAGGTGCCAGGGACCATCTGGTGAGCAGCTCGTCCCCGCTGGGTCGCTGGGCCCGTCGTGCCCTGGTGAGGTGACAGGGATCATTTGTCGAGCCGCTGGGACCCCACACAAAGTCGTTAGCCAGTGTGCATGCTGGGAGGTGCCAGGGCTCATTTGTCGAGCCGCTGGAATCCCACACGAAGTCGCTGGGGCCCGTCTGGCAAGACTGGGGAGGTGCCAGGCACCATCTGGCGAGCCGCTCGAGCCCGTGGGGGTCTCTGGGACGCGTGCGCGGCACTGGGGATGTGCCAGGGACCATTTGGTGAGCCTCTGGGACCCCACGCGAGGTCGCTGGAGCCCCTGCGCTCGCTGGGGAGGTGCCAGGGACCATTTGGCGAGCCGCTGGGACACCACGTGATGTCGCTGAGGCCCCTGCGCATGCTGGTGAGGTGCCAGGGACAGTTTGGCAAGCCATGTGGAGCACGCGCAGGTCGCTGGGCCCCGTGCGCACGTTGGGGAGCTGCCAGGGATCATTTGACGAGCCGCTGGGACCCCACACGAAGTCGCTGGGGCCCGTGCGCGCACTGGGGAGGTGCCAGGCACCATCTGGCGAGCCGCTCGGACCCCGCGTGGGGTCTCTTGGGCACGTGCGCGCACTGGGGATGTGCCAGGGACCATTTGGTGAGCCTCTGGGACCCCACGCGAGGTCGCTGGAGCCCCTGCGCTCGCTGGGGAGGTGCCAGGGACCATTTGGCGAGCCGCTGGGACACCACGCGATGTCGCTGGGGCCCCTGCGCATGCTGGTGAGGTGCCAGGGACAGTTTGGCAAGCCGCGTGGAGCACGCGCAGGTCGCTGGGCCCCGTGCGCACTTTGGGGAGGTGCCATGGACCATTTGGTGAGCCGCTTGGACCCGGCGCTGGGTCTCTGGGGATCGTGTGCGCCCTGGGGAGGTGCCAGTGACCATTTGGAGAGCCGCTGAGACCCTGCGCTCGCTGGTGATGTGCCAGGGACCATTTGGCGAGCCTCTGGGACCCTGCGCGAGGTCGCTGGGGCCATGCTATCGCTGGGGAGGTGCCAGGGACCGTTTGGCGAGCCGCTGGAACCCCACGTGAAGTCGCTGGGGCCCGTGGGCGTGCTGAGGACATGCCAGGGACCATTTGGTGAGCTGATCGGACCCTACACGAGGTCTCTGGGGCCCGTGTGCGTGCTGGGGAGGTGCCGGGATCATTTCAGCCGCTAGGACCTGCTGCCAGTCGCTGAGCCCCGTTCGCGTGCTGGGGAGGGGCCAGAGACCATTTGGGAAGCCGGTGGGAAGCCGCTGGGACCCCGCGCGAAGTCGCTGAGGTCCGTGCGCGCGTTGGGGATGTGCCAGGTATCATTTGGCGAGCCGCTGGGACCCCGCGGGGGGTCGCTGGGCCCGGTGCGCGCGCTGGGGATGTGCCAGGGACCGTTTGGCGAGCCGCTGGAACCCCACATGATGTCGGTGGGGCCTGTGCGCATGCTGTGGAGGTTCCAGGGACCATCAGGCGAGCCGCTCGGGCCTCGCGCGGGGACTCAGGGGCCCGTGTGCGTCCTGGGGAGGTGCCAGGGATCATTTGGCGAACCGCTCGGACCCCGTTCCGGGTCGCTGTGCCCCGTGCACATGCTGGGGAGGTGCCAGGGATCATTTGCGAGCTGTTGGGACCCCGCGCGAAGTCGCTGGTGCCGTGCGGGCGCAGGGGAGGTGTCATGGACCATTTGGCGAGCCGCTGGAACCCCGCACGAAGTCGTTAGGGCCCCTACGCGCGCTGGGGATGTGCCAGGGACCATTTGCGAGCCGCTGGGACCCCGCGCGAAGTCGCTGTGGCGCGTGCTGGTGAGGTGCCAGGGACCATTCGGCGAGACTCTGGGACCCTGCGCAAGGTCGCTGTGCCCCCTGCGCGTGCTGGGAGGTGCCAGGGACCATTTGGCGAGCCGCTGGGGCCCGTTCAGGCACTGGGGATGTGCCAGGGACCAATTGGCGAGACTCTGGGACCCTGCGCAAGGTCGCTGTGCCCCAGCGGTGGGGGAGGAAACGTCGGCCGAGCAGCTGGAACTCTCGCGCGGGGTCGCTGGAGTACCCGTGCCGCAGCGGTGGGAGGAGCCAGGTACCATTTGGCGAGACACTGGAACCCGGCACGCGGGTCGCAGCTAGTGGTGCGCACATGGGGAGGGTCAGGGACCATTTGGCGAGGCGCTGGGACCTGCCGCTGGGTAGATTGGGCCCAATGGCGTGCTGAGGAGGTACCAGGGACCATTTGGCGTGCCGCAGGGACCCCAGCGGGTTTGTTGTGCCCGTGCCTGCGTGCAGGATGGGCCAGGGACCATTTGGCGAGCAGCTGGGGCCCGCAAATCACTGGGCCCGATGAATGCTAGGGAGGGGGCCAGGGACAATTGTGTGAAGCTGCTGGGACCCAGCGCTTGAAGTCGCTGGGGTGTGTGTCGCGCTGGGGATATGCCAGGGACCATTTGCGAGGCGTGGGACCTCGTGAAGTCGCTGGGTCCGTCTTGTAAGGATGTGCCAAGGACCATTAGGTGAGCCTCTGGGACCCTGCGCGAGGTCGTTGGGCCCTGTGTGCGCATTGGGGAAGTGCCAGGGACCATTTGGTGAGCAGATGGTACCCCACGCGGGGTCGCTGGGCCTCGTGCACGCGCTGGGGAGGTGCCAGGGACCATTCGGTGAGCCACTGGGACCCCGCGCAGGATCATTGGTCCCCGTGCGCGTGCTGGGTAGGAGCCAGGTACCATTTGGCGAGCCGCTGGGAACATGCTCGAAGTCGTTGGGGCCAGTGCGCTGGCTGGGGATGTGCATGGGACCATTTGCCGAGCCTCTGGGACCCTGTGCGAGGTCGCTGGGTCCGTGCGATCGCTGGGGAGGTGCCAGGGACCATTTTGCTAGCCGCTGAGACCCCGCGTGGGGTCGCTGCCCCCAGTGCGTGCGCTGGGGATGTGCCAGGGACCATTTGGTGAGCATGTGGGACCCTGCGCGAGGTCGCTGGGCCCAGTGCACGTCCTGGGGATGTGCCAGGGACTATTTGGCGAGCCGCTGGAACCCCGCACGGTTTCGCGGAGCCCCGTGCGTGCTAGGGAGGGTCCAGGGACCATTTGGCAAGCAGCTGGGAGCCCGCGCAAAGTCGCTGGGTCCTGTGTGCGCACTGGGGATGTGCCAGGGACCATTTATGCGAGCTGCTGGGACCCCAGCGCTGGATGACCATTTATGAGCCGTTGGGACCCAGCGTGTTTACTGGGCCCCAGCGCGTGTTGGGTAGGAGCCAGGGACCATTTGGCGAGCCACTGGGACCCGTACGGGGGTCGCTGGGGCCCGTGCGCGTCCTGGTTCTGTGCCGGGGACCATTCGGCGAGCCGCTGGGACCCCGCGCGGGGTCGTTGAGCCCCTTGTGCTCACTGGGGAGGAGCCAGGAACCATTTGGTAGGCTGCTGCTTATGCCCGTGCGCGCACTGGGGATGTGCCAGGGACCAATTGGCGAGTCTCTGGGACCCTGCACAAGGTTGCTGTGGCCCGTGCGATCGCTGGGGAGGTGCCAGGGACCGTTTGGCGAGCCGCTGGATCACCACGCGAAGGCGCTGAGGCCCGTGCGTGTGCTGTGAAGGTGCCAGGGAGCATTTGGCGAGCCGCTGGGACCCCGCGCGGGGTCGTTGGGCCCCATGCGCACGCTGGGGAGGTGCCAGGAACCATTTGGCGAGCCCCTAGGACCATCTTTGAGGTCGCTGTGCCCGTCTTGGCGCGCTGGGAGGGGCCAGGGACCATTTTGCGAGCTGCTGGGACCCTGCGCGAAGTCGCTGGGGCCTGTACGCGCACTGGGGATGTTCCAGATATCATTTGCGGGCTGCTGGGATCCGGGCGAAGTTGCTGTGGCCCGTGTGCGCGCTGAGGATGTGCCAGGGACCATTTGCGAGGCGCTGGGACCCCGCAACGTGTTTGCTGGGCACTGTGCAGAGTGCTAGGTAGAGCCAGGGACCATTTGGCGAGCCGCTGGGACCCCGGACGGGGTCGCTGGGCCCTGTGCGCACGCTGGGTAGGAGCTAGGGACCATTTCGCGAGCCACTGGGACCCCGCACGGGGTCGCTGGGGCCTGTGCGTGTCCTGGTGATGTGCCGGGGGACCATTGTTGGCTGGGACCCTGCGCTGGGTCGCTGGGTCCTGTCTTGTTGATGTGGAGGAGCCAGGTACCATTTGGAGGCTGCTGGGGCCTGTGTGCGCTGGGGATGTGTGGGGACCATTTGGCGGCCTCCGGGACCCCACAGCGAATCCGTTGTGCCCGTGTCTTGGCTGGGAGGGCCAGGGACCATTTAACAAGCCGCTGTGACCCCCCGCAGCGAAGTCACTGGGGCCCGTGTGCGCTCTGGGGATGTGCCTGGGACCATTTGGGGAGCCGCTGGGTTCCTGCGCGAAGTCAATAAATTCCGTGTGTGACTTGGATGTGCCAGGGACCATTCTGTCGCTGGAACCCGGCGTGTGGTTGCTGGGCCCTGTGCGCACTGGGTGAGTCAGGGACCATTTGGCGGCGGGTTGGGACCCCACCGGATCGCTGGGGCCCGTGCGCGTGCTGGGGAGGTGCCAGGGACCATTCGGCAAGCCAGGGACCCCTTGCGGGGTCACTGGGCCACAAGCGCTGGGGGCGGTGCCAGGGACCATTTGGCGAGCCGCTGGGGCTGCTCGCACGCTGGGGATGTGCCAGGGACCAATTGGAGACTCTGGGAACCAGCTGAGTCGCTGGGGCCGGTGCGCATGCTGGGGAGGGGCCAGGGACCATTTGGCATGCCGCTGGGACCCCGCTCGAAGTGACTGGGCCCCGTGCGCGTGCTAGGTAGGGGCCAGAGACCATTTGGCAAGCCGCTGGGATCCCGTGCGAAGTTGCTGGGGCCCGTACGCGCGCTGGGATGTGCCAGGGATCATTAGCGAGCCGCTGGGAACCCGCGCGTGTTTACTGGGCACTGTGCGCGTGCTGGGTAGGAGCCAGGGACCATTTGGCGAGCCGCTGGGACCCCGCACGGGTCATGCGCGTGCTGGTGAGGTGCCGGAGACCATTCAGCGAGCCACTGGGTCCCAGCGCGGGGTTGTTGGGCCCCGTGCGTGCGCTGGGGAGGAGCCATGTACCATTTCGCGCCCGCTGGGACCCCGCCGAGTAGTTCAGGGCCCGTCTCGTGTGCTGGGGAGGTGCCAGGGAATATTGCGAAGCTGCTGGGACCCTGCACGTGGTCTAAGGGGCCCGTGCGCGTGCTGGTGAGGTGCCAGGGACCATTTGGCGAGCTGCTGGGATCCCGCGCAGGGTCGCTGGGCACCATGCGCGCACTGGGCAGGAGCCAGGTACCATTTGTGACCGCTGCGACCCGTCTTAGTCGCGTTGGGGCCCGTCTTGCGCTGGGGATGTGCCAGGGACCATTTGCCGAGCCTCTGGGACCCCTGCGTGGAGGCCCGGGGCCCGTCACCGATCGCTTAGGAGGTACCAGGGACAATTTCGCAAGCTGCTGGGACCCCGCGTATGATCAGTGCGCCCAGTGCGTGCCCTTGGGAGGTACAAGGGACCATTTGGCGAGCCACTGGGACCCCTCGTGAGTTCGCTGGGCCCCATGCGCACGCTGGGTAGGTGCCAGGGACCATTTCGCGAGCAGCTTAGACCCGCCTGGGGTTAGCTGGGCCCAATCACGTCTTTGCTTGGGGAGGTGCTAAGGAACATTGGCGACTGCTGGGACCCGCACAAAGTCCTTGGGAGCATGTCTTGGGGGGAGGTGCCAGGGACCTTTTATTGGAGCAGCTGGGACTCCACGCCTGGTAGCTGGGGCCTGTGTGCGCTGGGGGGTACCAGTTTGCATTTGGCGGCCGCTGTGACCCAGCGCGATTCGCTGGGCCCCATCTTGCGCGCTGGGCAAAGCCAGGTACCATTTAGCGGGCCGCTGCGACCCAGCGCCAAAGTCGCTGGGGCCCGTCTGCGGCGCTGAGGGGTGCCGGGACCATTTGCCGAGCCTCTGGGACCCTGCGTGAGGTCGCCGGGGCCCGTGTGATTGCTGGGGAGGTACCAATAAGCATTTGGAGAGCCGCTGGGACCCCACCCGGGGTGGCTGGGACCCGTGCTCGCGCTAGGGAGGTACCAGGGACCATTTGGCGAGCCGCTGGGACCCCGTGCGAGTTCGCTGGGCCGCGTGCGCACTCTGGGGCGGGGCCAGGGACCATTTGTCAAGCCGCTTAGACCCAGCGCGAAGTCGCTTGGGCCGGTGTGCATGCTGGGGAGGGGCCAGGGACCATTTGCCGAGCCGCTGGGACCCCGCGCGGGGTCGCTGGGCCCCGTGCGCGTGCTGGGGAGGAGACAGGTACCATTTGCCGAGCCTCTGGGACCCTGCGTGAGGTCGCTGGGGCCCGTGTGATCGCTGGGAAGTTGCCAGAGACCATTTCGCGATCCGCTTTGACCCCGCGTAGGGTCGCTGCGCCCACTGCGTGCACTGGGGAGGTACCAGGGACCATTTGGCGAGCCGCTGGGAACCCGAGCGAGGTCGCTGGGGCCTGTGTGCACGCTGGGGATGTAGGGACCATTTGGCGAGCCTCTGGGACCGTCTTGCAGTCGCTGCACCCCGTGCCCGTCGCTAGGGAGATGCCAGGGACCATTTGGCGAGCCGCTGGAACCCCGCGCGAGTTCGCTGGGCCTCGTGCGCATGCTGGGGCGGGGCCAGGGACCATTTGGCGTGCCTAGGGACCCAGCGGGTTTGTTGTGCCCGTGCCTGCGCTTGGGAGGGCCAGGGACCATTTGGCGACCGCTGGGGCCCACCGATCACTGGGCCCGTGCGAGGATGCTAGGGATGGGCCAGGGACAATTTAACAACCGCTGGGACCCCTTGGCAATCGCTGGGGCCCGATGTCTTGGGGGATGTACCAAGGACCATTTGCGACGCCGCTGGGACACATGGCGAAGTCGCTGGGGCCGATGCTCTCGCTAGGGAGGAACAGGTATCATTTGGCGAGCAGGTGGGACCCTCATGGCGAAGTCGCTGGGGTCCGTCTTGGCGTAGGGGATGTGCCAAGGACCATTAGGTGAGCCTCTGGGACCCTGCGCGAGGTCGTTGGGCCCGATGTGCGCATTGGGGAAGTGCCAGGGACCATTTGGTGAGCAGATGGTACCCCAGCGGGGGTCGCTGGACCTCGTCTGCTGCTGGGGAGGTGCCAGGGACCATTGGTGAGCCACTGGGACCTTTGCCATCATTGGTCCCGTATGTCTGCTGGGTAGGAGCCAGGTACCATTTGGCGAGCCGCTAGGAACACGCTCGAAGTCGTTGGGGCCCGTGCGCTGGCTGGGGATGTGCCAGGGACCATTTGCCGAGCCTCTGGGACCCTGTGCGAGGTCGCTGGGTCCGTGCGATCGCTGGGGAGGTGCCAGGGACCATTTTGCTAGCCGCTGGGACCCCGCGTGGGGTCGCTGCACCAGTGCGTGCGCTGGGGATGTGCCAGGGACCATTTGGTGAGCATGTGGGACCCTGCGCGAGGTCGCTGGGCCCAGTGCACGTCCTGGGGATGTGCCAGGGACTATTTGGCGAGCCGCTGGAACCCCGCACGGTTTCGCGGAGCCCCGTGCGTGCTAGGGAGGGTCCAGGGACCATTTGGCAAGCAGCTGGGAGCCCGCGCAAAGTCGCTGGGTCCTGTGTGCGCACTGGGGATGTGCCAGGGACCATTTGCGAGCTGCTGGGACCCCGCGCGTGTTTACTGGGCCCTGTGCGCGTGTTGGGTAGGAGCCAGGGACCATTTGGCGAGCCACTGGGACCCCATACGGGGTCGCTGGGGCCCGTCTTAGATCCTGGTTGGGTGCCGGGGACCATTCGGCGAGCAGCTGGGACCCAGCGGGGTCGTTGAGCCCCTTGTGCTCACTGGGAGGAGCCAGGAACCATTTGGTGAGCTGCTGCTTATGCCTGTCTCTTGGCTGGGGATGTGCCAGGGACCAATTGGCGAGTCTCTGGGACCCTGCACAAGGTTGCTGTGGCCCGTGCGATCGCTGGGGAGGTGCCAGGGACCGTTTGGCGGCCGCTGGATCACCACGCCGGCGCTGATGCCCGTGCGTGTGCTGTGAAGGTGCCAGGGAGCATTTGGCGAGCCGCTGGGACCCAGCAGGGTCCGTTGGGCTATGCGCCGCACGCTGGGGAGGTGCCAGGAACCATTTGGCGAGTCCCTAGGACCATGCTTGGTCGGTCGCCCGTCTTGGCGCGCTGGGGAGGGCCATGGACCATTTGCGAGCTGCTGGGACCCTGCGCTGGTCGCTGGGGCCTGTACGCCCTGGGGATGTTCAGATATCGTTTTAGCTGCTGGGATCCGGGCGAAGTTGCTGTGGCCCGTGTGCGCGCCTGGAGGATGTGCCAGGTACCATTTGCGGGCGCTGGGACCCCGCGCGTGTTTGCTGGGCACTGTGCGAGTGCTAGGTAGAACCAGGGACCATTTGGCGAGCATGGGACCCCTGCACGGGGGTCGCTGGGCCCTGTCTTGCACGCTGGGTAGGAGCTAGGGACCATTTCAAAGCCACTGGGACCCTGCAGCAGGAGTCGCTAGGAACCTGTCGTGTCCTGGTGATGTGCGGGGACCATTCGGCGACGGCTGGGACCCTCGGCTGGTCGCTGGGTCCTGTGCGCGGCGCGGTGGAGGAACCAGGTACCATTTGGAGAGCTGCTGGGGCCTGTCTTGGCCCAGCATGGGGATGTCCAGGGACCAATTGGCGAGCCTCCGGGACCCCATGCGAAGTCGTTGTGCCCCGTGTGCGCGCTGGGGAGGGCCAGGGACCATTTGGCAAGCCGCTGTGACCCCACGCGAAGTCACTGGGGCCCGTGTGCGCTCTGGGGATGTGCCTGGGACCATTTGGGAGCCGCTGGGTTCCTGCGCGAAGTCAATGGGGCCCGTGTGTGACTTGGATGTGCCAGGGACCATTTACGAGTCGCTGGAACCCGGCGTGTGGTTGCTGGGCCCTGTGCGCGCACTGGGTAGGAGTCAGGGACCATTTGGCGAGCGGCTGGGACCCCCTGCAGGATCGCTGGGGCCCGTCTGCGCGTGCTGAGGAGTGCCAGGACCATTCGGCAAGCCAGGGACCCCTGCCGGGCCCATAGGCCACATTGATGCTGGGGGCGGTGCCAGGGACCATTTGGCGAGCCGCTGGGGCCCGTCTCGCACGCTGGGGATGTGCCGAGGGACCAGTTGGAGACTCTGGGAACCAGCGGCTGAGTCGCTGGGGCCGGTCTTGCATGCTGGGGAGGGGCCAGGGACCATTTGGCATGCAGCTGGGACCCGCTCAGTGACTGGGCCCCGTGCGCGTGCTAGGTAGGGGCCAGAGACCATTTGGCAAGCCGCTGGGATCCCGTGCGAAGTCGCTGGGACCCACGTCGCGCTGGGATGTGCCAGGATCATTAGCGAGCCGCTGGAACCCGCGCGCGTGTTTACTGGGCACTGTCGCGTGCTGGTGGGAGCCAGGGACCATTTGGCGAGCCGCTGGGACCCCTTACAGGTCATGCAGCGTGCTGGTGAGGTGCGGAGACCATTCAGCGACCACTGGGTTCCCAGCGCGGGGTTATTGGGCCCCGTGCGTGCGCTGGGGAGGAGCCATGTACCATTTCGCGAGCCGCTGGGACCCCGCGCGGGGTAGTTGGGCCCCGTGCGTGTGCTGGGGAGGTGCCAGGGAATATTTGCGAGCTGCTGGGACCCTGCACGTGGTCTAAGGGGCCCGTGCGCGTGCTGGTGAGGTGCCAGGGACCATTTGGCGAGCTGCTGGGATCCCGCGCAGGGTCGCTGGGCACCATGCGCGCACTGGGCAGGAGCCAGGTACCATTTGGCGAGCCGCTGCGACCCCGCGCGAAGTCGTTGGGGCCCGTGCGCGCGCTGGGGATGTGCCAGGGACCATTTGCCGAGCCTCTGGGACCCTGCGTGAGGTCGCCGGGGCCCATGCAATTGCTGGGAGGTACCAATAAGCATTTGGAGCCCATGGGACCCCACCTGGGTGGCTGGGACCCGTGCTCGCGCTGAGGAGGTCCAGGGACCATTTGGCGGGCGCTGGACCCCACGCGAAGTCGCTGGGGCATGTCTTGGCGCTGGGGAGGTGCCAGGGACCTTTTGTGGATCCGCTAGGACTCACGCCTGGTAGCTGGGGCCTGTGTGCGGGGTGGGAGCTAGGGACCATTTGGCGAGCCACTGGGACCCCTTGCGGGGGTCGCTGGGCCCTGTCTTGCTGGGTAGGAGCTGAGGACCATTTCGCGAGCCACTGGGACCCCGCCGCGAATCGCTGGGGCCTGTGCATGTCCTGGTGATGTGCCGGGGACCATTCCGGTGTGGCTGGGACCCTGGCTGGGTCGCTGGGGCCCGTGCGATTGCTGGGGAGTACCAATAAGCATTTGGAGCCTCTGTTACCCCACCGGGGTGGCTGGGACCCGTGCTCGCGCTAGGGAGGTACCAGGGACCATTTGGCGGCCGCTGGGACCCCGTCTTGAGTTAAGCTGGGCGTCGTCACTCTGGGGGCGGGGCCAGGGACCATTGTCAAGCCGCTTAGACCCAAGCGCGAGTCGCTTGGGCGGTGTGCATGCTGGGGAGGGGCCAGGGACCATTTGCCCGAGCCGCTGGGACCCCAGCGCGGGTCGCTGGGCCCCGTGCGCGTGCTGGGGAGGAGCCAGGTACCATTTGCGACCTCTGGGACCCTGCGTGAGGTCGCTGGGGCCCGTGTGATCGCTGGGAAGTTGCCAGAGACCATTTAGCGATCCGCTTTGACCCCGCGTGGGTGCTCGCCCACTGCGTGCACTGGGGAGGTACCAGGGACCATTTAGCGCGCTGGGAACCCAGCGAGGTCGCTGGGGCCCTGTGTGCGCTGGGGATGTGCTGGGACCATTTGGCGACCTCTGGGACCCGTGCGGTCGCTGTGCCCCCAGCGCTGAGGAAATGCCAGGGACCATTTGGCGAGCGCTGGAACCCAGCCTTGGGGATTCGCTGGGCCTCGTGCGCATGCTGGGGCGGGGCCAGGGACCATTTGGCAAGCCGGTTGGATCCAGCGCCCAAAGGTCGCTGGGGCGGTGCGCGCATTCGGGAGGGGCCAGGGACTATTGCCCGAGTCGCTGGGACCCCACAGATGGTCAGTGTGCCCAGTGCGTGCCCTTGGGTGGTACCAGTGACCATTTGGCGAGCCTCTGGGACCCCACCTGGTCGCTGGGGCCCAGTGCGTGCGCTTGGGAGGTGCCAGGAACACTTGGCGAGCTGCTGGGACCCTGCGCGAAGTCGCTGGGGCATGTGCACGCTGGGGAGGTGCCAGGGATCTTTTGTGGAGCCGCTGGGACTCCACGCCTGGTAGCTGGGGCCTGTGTGTGCTTGAGGGGAGGTACCAGTTTGCATTTAGCGAGCGCTGGGATCCCGCACAGGGTCATGGCCCCATGCACGCGCTGGGGATGTGCCAGGGACCTTTGTCGAGCCTCTGGGACCCTGCGTGGTCGGCGGGGCCCGTCGCGATAAACAGGGAGGGTACCAGGGACCATTTGAGAGCCTCTGGGTCTCCGCGGGTCGCTGGGCCCCGTCTTGGCGATGCTGGGGAGGATCAGGTACCATTGCCGAGCCACTGGGACCCCACGTATGGTCACTGCGCCCAGTCGTCGTGCGCTGGGGTGGGCCAGGGACCATTGTCAAGCCGCTTAGACCCCGCCACGTCGCTCTGGCCGGTGCTCATGCTGGGGAGGGCCAGGGACCATTGCCGAGCCGCTGGGACCCCCGGGTTGCTGGGCCCGATGCGCGTGCTGGGGAGGAGACAGGTACCATTTGAGCTTCTGGGACCCCTGCGTGAAGTCGCTGGGAGCTAGTGTGATCGCTGGGAGTTGCCAGGGACTATTTAAGCGAGCCCGCTTGGACCCACGTGTGGTCAAGTGCCCGTGTGCTGGGGGAGGGCCAGGGACCATTTGGCAAAGTCTGGGACCCCCGAAGTCGCTGGGGCATGTCTTGGATGTCCTAGGGATCACTTTGCGAGCCTCTGGGACCCCACACAGGGTCGATGGGGCCCGTGCACGTAATGGTGAGGTGCCAGGGACCATTTGGTGAGCCACTGGGTCCCCGCGCGGGGTCGCTGGGCCCCTTGCGTGCGCTGGGGAGGGGCCAGGGACCATTTCGCGAGCCGCTTTGACCCCACGCGAGGTCGCTGGGGCCTGTACGTGCGCTGGGGATGTGCCAGGGACCATTTGGTGAGCCTCTGGGACATTGCACGAGTTCGCTGTGCCCCGTGCGCGCGCTGGGGAGGTGCCAGCGACCATTTGGCAAGACGCTGGAACCCCACACGGGGTCGCTGGGCACCGTGCGCATGCTGGGGAGGAGCTAGGTACCATTTGGCGAGCTGCTGGGAACCCGCGGAGGTCACTGGGTCCCGTGCGCGTGCTGGGGATGTGCCAGGGACCATTTGGCGAGCCGCTGGGACCCCGCGCGAAGTCGTTGGGGCCCGTGCGCGCACTGGGGATGTGCCAGAGACCATTTGCCGAGCCTCTGGAACCCTGCTTGAGGTCGCTAGGGCCCGTGCGATCGCTGGGGAGGTGCCAGGGACCATTTCGCGAGCTGCTGGGATCCCGCATGGGGTTGCTGCCACGCGTCGCTGCTTGGGAGGGCCAGGGGCCATTTGGAGAGAGCTGGGGACCCCACACGGGGTCGAGGGCCCGTGGCGCGTAATGGTGAGGTGCCAGGTATCATTTGCCGAGCCACTGGGACCCACACGATCGCTGGGCCCGCAGCACATGTTGGTTAGGGGGCCAGGGACCATTTGGCAAGCACTGGGAGCCACGTGGAAGTCGCTAGCCCGTGGCGCGACGCTTGTGGATGTCCCAGGGACCATTCGATGAGCAGCTGGTACGCTGGCGGGTCGCTGGGGCCCGGCGGCACTGGGAAGGCCAGGGGTCCAATTATGAAGCCGCTGGGACCCCGTGGGGTTGCTGCGCCCAGTGTGCACTGGGGAGGTGAGGGACCATTTAGGCGGGCGCTGGGGCCCCTGCGGGTCGCTGGGCCCGTCTTGCGCAGGGAGGAGCCAGGTATCATTTGCCGAGCCACTGGGACCCCACGCGGGATCGCTGGGCCCCGTGCACATGTTGGGTAGGGGCCAGGGACCATTTGGCGAGCCACTGGGACCCAGCGTGGTCGCTGGGCCTGTGCACGTGTTGGGGAGGACAGGAAGCATTTGGCAACCGTTGGGACCCCACGCGAAGTCACTGGGGCCCATCGCATGCTGGGGATGTCCCAGGGACCATTTGACGAGCAGCTGTTACACGGGCAGAGTCTTTGGGACCTGGCGCGCACTGGGGAGGTGCCAGGGACCTTTTGGGGATCCGCTGGGACTCCACGCCTGGCAGCTGGGGCCCGTGTGCGCGCTGGGGGTGGGCCAGGTACCATTTGGCGAGCCGCTGGGACCCCCAGGATCATCACTGGGCCCCGATGCCGTGTTGGGGAGTTGCCAGGGACTATTTCGCGAGCCGCTTGGACCCCGTATGGTCGCTGCGCCCAGTGCGTGCACTGGGGATGTACCAGGACCATTTGAGCCGCTGGGAACCCGATCGAGGTCGCTGGGGCCTGTGCGCGCGCTGGGGATTTGCTAGGGACCATTTCGCGAGCCTCTGGCACCGTGCGAGAGGTCGCTGTGCCCCGTGCGCTCGCTGGGGAGATGCCAGGGACCATTTGGAGAGACGCTGGAACCCCGCACGGGGTCGCTGGGCCTGGTGCGCACGCTGGGGTGGGATCAGGGACCATTTGGCGAGCCGCTGGAACCCCGCGGGGTTGCTGGGCACCGTGCGCATGCTGGGGAGGTGCCAGGGACCATTTGGCGAGCCGCTGGGTCTCATGTGCGGTCGCTGGGCTCGTGCACGAGTTGGGGAGGGCAAGGGACCAGTTGGCAAGCACTGGGACCCCGCGCGAAGTCGCTGGGGCTAGTGCTTCTGCTGGGGAGGTGCCAGGGACCATTTGGCAATCCGCTGGGACCCCGCGCGGGGTCGTTGGGCCCCATGCGTACGCTGGAGAGGGGCCAGGGATCATTTGGCAAGCCGCTCGGACACCGCGCGTGGTTGCTGGGCCTTGTGCGCGCGCTAGGTAGAAGCCAGGGACCATTTGGCGAACTGCTGGGACCCGCGTGGTCGATGGGGCCCGTCCGCGTGCTGGTGAGGTGCCAGGGAACATTTGGCGATCCGCTGAGACCCCACGCGAAGTCGCTGAGGCCGCTGTGCTGGGGGAGTGGCCAGGGACCGTTTGGCGAGCGCTGGGACCCCCAGCGGGGTGGCTGGGCCCGTCCGCTGGGGAGGAGCCAGGTACCATTGCCGAGCCTCTGGGACCCTGCTTGAGGTCGCTGGGGTCGATCTTGATCGCTGGGAAGGTGCTGGGGAACATTCCTTGAGCCGCTGGGACCCCGCGTATGGTCACTGCGCCCAGTGCGTGCGCTGGGGAGGTACCAGGGACCTTTGGCGACCATGGGACCCAAAAGAGATCGGCTGGGACCCGTCACTTACGCTGGGGCGGGGCCAGGACCATTGTGGCTGCTGAGACCTCATGTGATCGCTGTGGCGGTCGCATGCTGGGGTGTGGGGACCATTTGGCGAGCGCTGGGACCCCCTGGGGGTAGCTGGGCCCTGTCTCTTGGCGCTGAGGAGGAGCCAGGTACCATTGCCAAGCCTCTGGGACCCTGCTTGAAATCGGCGGTTCCCGTCTTGCGCTGGGGGGGCCAGGGACCATTGCCCGAGCCGCTGGGATCCCAGGCAGGGGTCGCTGGGCCCCCCTGCGCGTGCTGAGGAGGACCCAGGTACCATTGCCGAGCCTCTGGACCCTGCATGAGGTCGCTGTGTGGTGATCGCTGGGGAGGTGCCAGGGACCATTTAGGAGCCGTTGGGACCCAGCGTTGAGTCATCACCCGATCACGTGCAATGGGGAGGTACCAGGGACTATTGGGCAAGCCGCTGGGACCTTGTGAGGTCGCTGGGCCCAATCGCGCGCTGGGGACCAGCCAGGTACCATTTGGCGAGCCCGCTGGGAACCAGCGAGTCGCTGGGAACCTGTGCGTGCGCTGGGGATGTGCCAGAGACCATTTGGCGAGCCGCTGGGACCCCTTGAAGTCGCTGGGGCATGTCTGCGCCATGGATGTCCTAGGATCACTTTATGAGCCTCTGGGACCCCACACAGGGTCGATGGGGCCCGTGCACGTGTGGTGAGGTGCCAGGGACCATTTGGTGAGACACTGGGTCCCAGCGGGGTCGCTGGGCCTGCGTGGCGCTGGGGAGGCCAGGGACCATTCGCGAGCAGCTTTGACCCAGCGCGGTCGCTGGGGCCTGTAATGCACTGGGGATGTGCCAGGGACCATTTGGTGAGCCTCTGGGACATTGCACAGGTTCGCTGCCCCGTGCGCGCTGGGGGAGGTGCCAGCGACCATTTGGAGACGCTGGAACCCCACACGGGGTCGCTGGGCACCGTGCGCATGCTGGGGAGGAGCTAGGTACCATTTGGCGAGCTGCTGGGAACCCGCGGAGGTCACTGGGTCCCGTGCGTGTGCTGGGGATGTGCCAGGGACCATTTGGCGAGCCGCTGGGACCCCGCGCGAAGTCGTTGGGGCCCGTCTTGGCGCCTGGGATAGGAGACCATTTGCCGAGCCTCTGGAACCCTGCTTGAGGTCGCTAGGGCCCGTCTTGATCGCTGGGGAGGTGCCATGGACCATTTCATGAGCTGCACTGGGATCCCGTCTGCGGTCGCTGCCCGTGCAGCGCGCTGGGGGAGGTGCCAGGGACCTTTTGGGGAGCTTCTGGGGCTCCACGCCTGGTAGCTGGGGCATGTGTGCTAAGGGAGGTACCAGTTGCATTTGGTGAGCCTCTGGGCGGGTGCCAGGGACCATTTGGCGAGCCGCTGGGACCCTGCCAAGGATCACTGGGCCCGTGCACGTGTTGGGGAGGGGCCAGGGACCATTTAACAAGCTGTTGGGTCCCCGCACAGAGTCGCTGGGGCCCGTGCGCACTGGGGATGTGCCACGGACCATTTGGCGAGCCTCTGTGACCCTGCGCGAGGACCCTGGGCCCGGTGCGCGCGCTGGGGAGGGGTCAGGGACCATTTGGCGAGCTGCTGGGACCCCATGGGTCGTCGTTGGGGCCCCGCGCGTGCTGGTGAGATGACAGAGAAAAAGTTTGGCAAGCCGCTGGAACCCCACACACGAAGTCGCTGGGGCCCGGCGCACACTGGGGATGTGCCAGGGACCATCTGGCGAGCCGCTGGGTCCACGCGCGTGGCCGCTATCCCCCGTGCGCGCACTGAGGAGGTGCCAGGGACCATTTGGCAAGCCGCTGGGACCCCAGCGAAGTCGCTGGGCCTCGTCGCGCACTTTGGGGAGGTGCCAGGGACCATTTGGCGAGCCGCTGGAACTCCACGCCTGGTCGCTTGGGTCCGTGGGTGCGCTGGGTAGGAGCCAGGGACTATTTGGCGAGCCGCTGGGACACCGCACGGGGTCGCTGGGGCACGTGCGCGTGCTGGTGAGGTGTCAGTGACAATTCGGTGAGCCGCTGGGACCCCGCATGGGGTCGCTGGGCCTCGTGTGCGAGCTGGGGAGGTGCCACGTACCATTTGGCAAGCCGTTGGGACCCCGCGAAGTCGCTGGGGCCTGTGCGCATGCTGGGGAGGGGTCAGGGACCATTTGGCGAGCCGCTGGGACCCCGCGCAGGGTCGATGGGCCCCATGCGCCTGCTGGGTAGGTGCCAGGGATCATTTGGCTGGGGAGGTGCAAGGGACCATTTCATGAGCCGCTGAGACCCCGCGCGAAGTCGCTGGGGCCTGTCTTGAACACTGGGGATGTGCCAGGGACCATTTGGCGAGCCGCTGGCACCCTGCGCGAAGTCGCTGGGGCCTGTGCGCATGCTGGGGAGGGGTCAGGGACCATTTGGCGAGCCGCTGGGACCCCGCACGGGGTCGAAGGGGCCCGTACGCGCGCTGGGGATGGGCCAGGGACCATTTGGCATGCCATTAAGACCACGCGCGAAGTCGCTGGGGTCGGTGCGCAAGCTGGGAAGGGGCCAGGGACCATTTGGCGAGCCGCTGGGAAACCACACGGGGTCGATGGGGCCCGTGCGCGTAATGGTGAGGTGCCAGGGACCATTTGGCAAGCACTGGGAGCCCACGTGAAGTCGCTGGGGCCCGTGCGCACGCTGTGGATGTCCCAGGGACCATTCGATGAGCAGCGATGCGGCGGGCGGGGGTCGCTGGGGCCCGGCGTGCGCAGGAAGGCGCCAGGGTCAGGTCGCGACCGCTGGGACGCGTGGGCTCGCTGCGCCCAGTGGGTGCGCAGGAGGTACCAGGGACCATTTAGCGAGCCGCTGGGGGCCCATGTGGTCGCTGGGCCCCGTGCGGCGCGGGGAGGAGCCAGGTATCGTTTGCCGACCACTGGGACCCGCCGCAGGATTATGGTTACGATGCACATGTTGGGTAGGGGCCAGGGACCATTTGGCGAGCCACGGGACCCATGGCGTGGTGGCTGGGCCTGTGCGATGTTGGGGAGGGACAGGAAGCATTTGGCAAGCGTTGGGACCCACGAGTGCTGGGCCGTGTCGCTTGGGCAGGTGCCAGGACCATTTGGCGAGCCCCTGGGATCCGTGCGTGGTTGCCAGGGCTCATGCACGTAACGCTGGAAGGGCCATCGACCATTTGCGAAGCCGCTGAGACCCCGCACGTGGTTGCTGGGCCCTCTTGCCGCTGGGTAGGAGGGGGTCGCAGGGGCCTGTGCGCTGCTGGTGAGCCAGGCACCATTTGATTTAGCAGCTGGGACCCCGGGGGTCGCTAGCCTGAGCGCTGCATTGGGGAGGCGCCAGGGACCATTTGTGAGTCAGCTGGGACCCAGCGTCGTCAAGCAATACATGTGGCGCTTAGCGAGCCGCTGGGACCCCGTGCGTGGTTGTTGAGCTTTGTCGCGGCCAGGTAGGACCCAGGGACCATTTGGCGAGCCGCTGGGACCCTGCACGGGGTCGCTGGGGCCCGTGCGTATGCTGGTGAGGTGCCAGGGACCATTTGGCCAGCCGCTGGGACACCGCGCGGGGTCGCTGGGCCAGTCAAGTACACTGGGAGGTACCAGGGACCATTTACGAGCCTGATGGGACCACGTGCGGTCGCTTGGGCTCGAAGCACTGGGGAGACAATTAGGGACCATTTGATAGCCGCTGGGACCCCGTGCCAGGTCGCTGGGCCCCGTGCGCGCTGTGGAGGTGCCAGGGACCATTTCGCGAGCCGCTGGGACCCTGCGTTGGGTCGCTGGGTCCCATGCGCGCACTGGGAGGAGTCGTTACCATTTGGCAGACGCTGGACTACGCTGGTTGCGGTGCCCGAGCATGCACTGGGAGGCCAGGTCCACTAGCGAGCCGGGGACCCTGTAGGTCGCTCGCCCAGTGCGCCAAGAGGGGAGTGAGCCAGGTATCCTTTGGCTGGCCACTGGGACCCCAGCATGGCGCACTGGGTCCGCACGTGTTGGGAGGGCCAGGGTTTTGGCAAGCTGTTGGGACCCCACGTGAAGTCACTGGGGCCGTCGCGCTGGGATGTCCCAGGGACCATTTGACGAGCAGCTGTTACACCGGGCGGAGTCTTTGGGACCTGACGCTGGGGGAGGTGCCAGGGACAGCAGAGATGCAGCTGGGACTCTTGCCAGGTAGCTGAAGACCCGTGTCTTGTGATGGGGGTGAGCCAGGTACCATTTGGCGAGCCAATGGGACCTTAGTCGCAGGTCCCCATGCGGCGCACTGGGGAGGAACCAGTTACCATTTGGAGAGCTGGGACTCCAGCGGGGTTGCTGTGATTGCCCGTCTTGGCGTGTGAGGGCCAGGGACCGGGTGGCTGACCGCTGGGACCCTGCACAGGAAGTGCCAGGGACCATTTGGCGAGCCGCTGGAAGAGCGCCGTCGCGAAGTCGCTGGGACCCGCATTAGAATCAGCTAGTCATGCGGCGTGCCAGGGGAGGTGCCAGGGACCATTTGACGCGCTGGGCCCAGCAGGGGCAGCTGGTGTATCTTGCGCATGCTGGGAAGTGCAGGGACCATTTGGCGCAGCCTCTAGGACCCTCGTGGGGTTGCCGTTTGCGCATGCACTGGGGAGGTGCCAGGACCCATTTGAAACTGCTGGGACACCCTGCGGGGCGATGGATCAGTAGGCGCGCTGGGGAGGGACCATTTGTGACCCTTTGGGACCCCCTGCGGACCCTTGGGGTCGTTACTGGGGTGGTGTCAGGGACCATTTGGCGAGCGCTGGGACCCGATCTTGGGGCTGGGGCCGATGTGCTGCTGGGGGGCCAGGGACCATTGGCGAGCCTTTCGGACCCCACATGGGGTCGCTGGGCCCGTCTGCGGCGCTCGGGGAGTGTCAGGACCATTTGTATGTTGGGACCCTGTCGCGATGCCGCTGGGGCCCGTGTGAGTGCTGGGGATGTGCCATGGACCATTGCGAGCCTCTGGGACCCCACCCGGATGAAGTCGCTGGGGCCCGTGCGTGTGTTTCTTGGGAGCTGCCAGGGATCATTTGGCGAGCCAGCTGGGACCCCGAGAGACGGAGTCGCTTGGGCACTGTCTTGGCGTGCTGGGAAGGGGTCAGGGACCATTTGCGAGCTGCTTTCGGACCCCGCGGCGTGGTTGCTGGGCCTGTGCGGGTGGCTGAGTTGGAGCAGGGACCATTTGCTAGCTGGGATCCCGCGAGGGATCGCTGGTTTCCAATCTTGGCGGCTCGGGAGGTGCCAGGGACCATTTGGTAGCTGCCGGGACCCTGTCTTGGTCGCTGTGGCCCGAGGCGCTGGGATGTGCCATGACCATTTGCGAGCCGCTGGGACCACGGATCAAGTCGCTGGGGGCCCGTGCGTTGGGAGCTGCCAGGGATCATTTGGCGAGTTGCTGGGACCCCGTACGGAGTCGCTGGGCACTGTCTTGCAAGTGCTGGGAAGGGGTCAGGATCATGTCGCGAGCCGCTGGGACCCCACAAGGGTTGCTGGGCCCGTCTTGGCGTGCTGTGGAGGGCCATGGACCATTTTGTTAGCCACTGGGATCCCGAGGATCGGCGTGGTTCCCGCGCTGCTCGAGGTGCCGAGGACCATTTGGCGCGCGCTGGGACCCCTGCCCGGGGCTGGTGCCATCGCGTATGCTGGGGAGGTGCCGAGGACCATTTGGCGAGCCTCTGGGACCCTGCGTGGGGTTGCTAGGTTTCGTCTGCGATGTACTGGGAGGTGCCACGACCGCTTTGGCGAAGGGCTGGGACCACGCGGGGTTGATGGATCAGTAGGCGCCATTGGGAGGTGCTGAAGTGACCGTTTGGTGAGCCGTGGGGACCCTCGCGCAGTTACTGGGTAGGTGCCAGGGACCATTTAGCGCCGCTGGGACCCACGCGGGCCCGTGCACGGGCTGGGGAGGGCCAGGGACCATTTTGGCGAGCTGGCGGGGACCTGTAGTCGTTGGGCCCCGTGCGCGCTGCGGAGGGGCCAGGACCATTTGGTAGCTACCGGGACCCTGTGCGGTCGCTGTGGCCCGTGCGTCGCTTGGGATGTGCCATGGACCATTTGGCGAGCCGCTGGGACCCTGGATCAAGTCGCTGGGACCCATGTGTATTGGGGAGCTGCCGAGGGGATCATTTTGACCCGCTGGGACCCATGCCAGATCGCTGGGCACTGTGCGTGTGCTGGAAGAGGGGTCGGGACCATTGCGAGCTGCTCCGGACCCGGCGTGGTTGCTGGGCCCTGTGCGGGTGCTGGGTTGGGCCAGTGACTATTTTCGCGAGCCTCTGGGACCCCTGCGTGATCGGCTGGGGCCCGTGCGCTTGCTGGTGAGGTGCCAGGGAAAATTTGCGAGCTGCTACAACACCACATAAAGTCACTGGGGCCCCTGCGATCGTTGGTGAAGTGCCAGGGACAGTTTGTGGCCGCTTGGACCGGCGAAGTCGCTGGGTTTCGTGCTTGCGCAGGAGGTGCAGGGACCATTTGGTGTGACTGGGACCCCAGCGATGGGGTCGCTGGGGCCTATTCCCTTGCCCGCTGGTGGTAGTGCCGAGACCATCTGGCGACCCGCTGGGACTCCCGCGGTGTAGCTGGGCCCGTATGAGCCCTGTGGAGGTGCCAGGGACATTTAGCGGCCGCTGGGACCCAGCGCGGGTCTCTGGTGCCCGGTGTGCGTGCTGGGGAGGTGCCAGGGACCATCTGGCGGCCGCTGGGACTCAGCGATGGTGCAGCTGGGCGATGCCAGCGCTTCGAGGATGTGCCGGGACCATTGCGGCCGCTGGGAACCCGGCGGTCGCTGGGGACCGTGCACGATGGGGATGTCAGGGCATTTTGCGACGCTGGGACCCTGCCGTGGTTGCTGGGCCCTGTCGTGCGCTGCGGAGTGCCGGGATCGCGGTGAGCCTTTTGGACCCGTCGCGGGTCGCTGGGCTACGATGCGCGCCACGCTGAGGTGCCAGGGACTGGCGAGCCGCTGGAACCCCAGCGTCGCTGGGGCTGTGGCGTGGGGTGCCTGGGACCGCACGCTGCTGAGACCCTGCAGAGTTGCCCGGGCCCGTGCTTCGGCGCTGGGGAGGTGCCAGGGATCATGTCGCGAGCAGCTGGGACCCCCGCACAAGAACATAAGAACATAAGAACATAAGAAAAGTTTACAAACGAGAGGAGGCCATTCAGCCCATCTTGCTCGTTTGGTTGTTATTAGTAATTGATCCAGAATCTCATCAAGCAGCTTCTTGAAGGGATCCCAGGGTGTCCTTCACAACATTACTGAGGTTGGTTCAGACCCTCACAATTCTCTGTGTAAAAAGTGCCTCCTATTTTCTGTTCTGAATGCCCTTTATCTAATCTCCATTTATGACCCCTGGTCCTTTTTTTCTTTTCAAGTCAAAAGAAAGTCCCCAGGTTGACATTGTCTATACCTTTTAGGATTTTGAATGTTTTGAATCAGATGGCCGTAGTCTTCTTTGTTCAAGACTGAATAGATTCAATTCTTTTAGCCTGTCTGCATCGACATGCCTTTTAAACCTGGGATAATTCTGGTTGCTCTTCTTGCACTCTTTCTAAACAGCAATATCCTTTTTAACGAGGTGACCAGAACTGAACACAATATTCTAGGTGAGGTCTTACTAATGCATTGTAAGTTTAACATTACTTCCCTTGATTTAAATTAACACTTCTCTACAATATATCAAGCATCTTGTTAGCCTTTTTATAGCTTCCCCACATTGTCTAGATGAAGAACATTTCTGAGTCAACATAAACTCAGGTCTTTTCATAGTTCCTTCTTCAATTCACTATCTCCCATATGATATTTATAATGAACATTTTATTGCCGCATGCAATACTTACACTTTTCTCTATTAAATTTCATTTGCCATGTCTGCCCAATTTTGAATGCGGTCTAGATCATTTGAATGACCTTTGCTGCTTCAACAGTGTCTGCCCTCCTCTATTTTTGTATAGTCTGCAAATTTAACAGTTTACTTACTATATCAAGTCTAAATCATTAATGTAGATTAGGAATAGCAGAGGACCTAATACTGATCCCTGTTTTACCACTGGTTACTCACTCCATTTCAGGTTTCTCCTCTAATCAGTACTTTCTGTTTTCTGCAACCATTAACCACTCCCTAATCCATGTGCATGCATTTCCTTGAATCCTACTGCGTTCAGTTTGAGAATTAATCTTTTATGGGACTTTGTCAAAAGCTTTCTGAAATCTAAATAGACCATGTGCATATGCTTTGCAGTTGTCCATTCAATGTTGCATCCTCAAAAAAGTCAAGTGGAGTTAGTTAGACATGATCTCCTTTCCTAAAACCATGCTGGCTGTCACACCCAGGATATTGTTACCATATAGGTAATTTTCATTTGGATATTATTATAATTTCCATAAGTTTACATATAATAAGTCCAGGCTTATTGGTCTATGAATTTACCTGGTTCGTTTGTCTCCTTTTTGTGCGGATCGGTATTACGTTTACTATTTTTGATCTGTGGTACAACCTGTGTCAAAGAGACTGTTACATGATCTTGGTTCGTGACATAAATCTTCTCTCGTTTCGG
>CM072697.1:7835881-7868802 GCA_036884735.1 Huso huso
CGACCCGCGCGGTCAGCTGCGTCAAATAATTGCCCTGGCAGCTCACCAGCACGCACACAGGCCCCACCGACCCCTCCCTACCCAGCGCGGGCCCAGCAACCCGCGTCGCGAGGTCCCAGCGGCTCACAAATGGCTTCCATGGCCCTCCCCAGCCGTGCATGAGTCCCAGCAACCAGCGTGGGGTCCAGCGGCTCGCCAAATGGTCCCTGGCACCTGCCCAGCACCACGGGCCCCAGCGACCAAGACTGGGTCTGGCGGCTCTCCAAATGCTACCTGGCACCTGCCCAGCGGCGTGCGGGCTCCAGCGACCCAGCGTGTGGTCCCAGCATTTAAGCGAAGATAGTCCCTTGGTCCTACCTAGAAGGCCAAGGACAGAGCTCAGCCCAACCCGCGCCGCGGGGTCCCAGCTATTTCGCCAAATGGTCCCTGGCCCCTCCCAGCGCACGCCGCGGGGCCCAGCAACCCGATGCGCGGGGTCCCAGCGGCTCGCCAAATGGTCTCTGGCACCTCCCTGGCCCCGGCGCACATGTGGCCCAGCGGCGCTGCGGGGTCCCAGCGGTCGCCAAATGGTACCTGGCCCACCCCAGCGGCGCACCACGGGCCCCAGCTACCAGGCGTGGGAGTCCCAGCGGATCCCAAAAGGTCCTGGCACCTCCCAGTGCGGCGCTCAGGTCCCAAAGACTCCGCCGGTGTAACAGCTGCCATCAAATGGTCCCTGGGACATCCCCAGCATCGTCACGGGCCCCAGTGACTTTCGCGTGGGGTCCCCAACGGTCTTGCAAATGCTTCCTGTCCCTCCCCAACCGTGCACAGGGCCCAGCGACCCTTCCGCGGGGTCCCAGCGGATCGCCAAATGGTCCCTGACCCCTCCCCAGCGCGCGCACCAGGCCCAGCATCCTCGCGCAGGGTCACAGAGGCTCGCCAAAAGGTCCGTGACACATCCCCATGAGTGCTGCGGACGGGCCCCAACGGCCAGGCGGGACCCAACAGCTAGCCAAATGATACCTGGCTCTCATCCCCAGCGCGCCACGGGGCCAGCGACCCAGCAGGGTCCCACAGACTCAAAATGGTCCCAGGCACCTCCCAATGCACGCACTGGGCGCAGCGACCCGCGGGGTCCCAGCGGCTCGTAAAATGAACCCTGGCGCCTCCCAGTGCACTCGGCCCCAGCAACCACGCGGAGTCCCAGCGCCTCGCCAAATGGTAACTGGCTCCTCCCAGTGCGCATGGGGACCCAGCGACCAACGCAGGGGTCCCAGCAGGCTTCGAAAAAATGGTCCCAGGCACCTCCCACAGCGGCGCACGGACCCCAGCGACCTGGCACGTTGTCCCAGCAGCTCGCCAAATGGTTCCTGGCACCTCCCCAGTGTGCCGCGGTCTGGGCGACCCGGGCCGGGGTCCCTGCCACCGTGGTCCCTGGCACCTCACCAGCACACGCAGAGGCCCCCAGCCACCCGTGCAGGTCCCAGCGGCTCGCCAAATGGTCCTGGCACCTCCCACCGCCAGCGACAGAGCTCAGCAACCACGCACGGGTCCCAGCGGCTTCGCCAAATGATCCCTGGCCCATCCCCACGCATCCGCTGGGCCCAGCAACCCGCAGCGGGTCCCAGCGGCTCGCAAATGGTCCATGGCACCTCCAGCGCGCGGCGCCGGGTCCCAGTTGCTCGCCAAATGGTCCCATCTTCACCAAATGGTCCTGGCACCTGCCCAGAGCGCACACGGACCCCAGCGACCGGGCCAGGGTCCCAGCAGCTTGCCAAATGGTCCCTGGCACCTCCCCCAGCGCACACTTTAGGACCCGCGACCCGATCCTGGGGTCCCAGCAGCTCGCCAAATGGTACCTGGCACCACCCCCAGCGCGTCACACGGGCCCCAGCTGCCGGCGTGGAGTCCCAGCGGATCCCCAAAAGGTCCATGGTCCTCCCTGCGCGACGGGCCCTAGCGACCTCAAGCAGGGTTCCAGAGGCTCGGCAAATGGTCCTTGGTACATCCCCAGCGTCACAGGTCCCAGCGTGACTCCGCCCAGTGTGTACCAGCTGCTTGTCAAATGGTCCCTGGGACATCCCCAGCATCATGGACACCTAGCGACCCTGCGAGGTCCCAGTGGCTCGCCAAATGGTCCCTGGCACCTCCCAGCCAGCACGGTGCCCAGCGACCTCGCGTGGGGTCCCAGCGGCTCGCCAAATGGTCCCTGGCACCTCCCAGCAAGAACAGCACCCCAGCGACCCACGTGCAAAGGGTCCCAGCGGCTCGCCAAATGGTCCGTGGCACATCCCAGCGTGCGCACGGGCCCCAGCGACTTCACGCGGGGGACCCAGCAGCTGCCAAATGGTCCCTGGCCCCTTCCGCAACATGTGCGGGCCCCAGCATCCCAGCGGGGTCCCAGTGGCTGCCAAATGGTCCGTGGCACCCCCAGTGCGCACTGGGTGCAGCGACCCCCACGCTGGGTCCCCAGGCTCACACTGGTCCTGGCCCCTTCCAGTGCACTTCGGGCCCCAGCGACCCCGCGGGGTACCAGCTGCTCACCGAATGGTCCCTGGGACATCCACAGCGTCGCCGCGGGCCCCAGCAACCCGTCGCGTGGGCTCCCAGTGCTTGCCAAATGGTCCCTGGCACCTCACCGCCGCAGCACCAGACGGGCCCCATCGACCCCGTGTGGGGTGCCAGCGGCTCGCCAAATGGTCCCTGGCCCCTCCCCAGCTTGCGCACCGGCCCCAGCGACTTCGCGCGTGGTCTCAACGGCATGCCAAATGGTCCCTGGCCCATCCCCAGCGCGTGCACGGGCCCCTTCGACCCCGTGCGGGGTCCCAGCGGCTCGCCAAATGGTCCCTGACCCCTCCCCAGCATGCGCACCGGCACCAGCGACTTCGACGGGGTCTCAGAGTCTTGCCAAATGATCCCTGACCCCGCACTAGCGCTCCCACGGGGGCCAACGACTTCACGCGGGGTCCCAGTGGCTCGCCAAATGCTCCCTGGCACCTCCCCAGCATGCGCACAGGCCCCAGCGACTTCGCGCAGGGTGCCAGCGGCTCGCCAAATGGTCCCTGGCACATCCCCAGTGCGCGCACAGGCCCCCAACGACTTCAGCGGGTCTCAGCGGTCGTGAAATGGTCCCTTGCACCTCCCCAGCCAAATGATCCCTGGCACCTCACCAGCAGGCGCCATGGGGCCCAGCAACCCAGCTGGGGTCCCAGCATCTCGCCAAATGGTCCCTGACCCCTCCCCAGCATGCGCACAGGCCCCAGCGACTTCGCGCTGGGTCCCAGCGGCTCGCCAAATGCTCCCTGGCACCTCCCCACCACGCGCACGGGGCCCAACGACCCCGCGTGGGGTACCAGTGGCTCGCCAAATGGTCCCTGGCACATCCCCAGTGCGCGCACAGGCCCCAGCGACTTCGCGCGGGGTCTCAGCAGCTCATGAAATGGTCCCTTGCACCTCCCCAGCCAAATGATCCCTGGCACCTGCCCAGCACACGCATGGGTCCCATCGACCCTGCGTGGGGTCCCAGACTCGCCAAATGGTCCCTGGCACATCCCCCAGTGCTCGACAGGCCCCCGTGACCACGTAGGGATCCCAAGGGCTTGCCAAATGGTCCCTGTCCCTCCCCAACATCGCACGGGCCCCAGCGACCCCACGCTGGGTCCCAGTGGCTGCCAAATGGTTCCTGGCCCCTCCCAGCCTTTGCACAGTGCCCAGCGACCGTCAAGGGGTCCCAGCGGCTGCCAAATGGTCCATAGCACATCCCCGGCATCGCTCAGGGCCCCAGCGACTTTATGCGGGGTCCCAGCGGCTTGCCAAATGGTGCGTGGCACCTCCCAGCAAGACACGAGGCCCAGCGACCCCACGGGGTCCCAGCGGCTCACCGAATGGTCACTGACACCTCACCAGCAGCGCGACGCGCCCAGCGACCCGTGCGGTGTCCCAGCGGCTCGCCAACAGTCCCTGGCTCCTACCCAGCATGCATGGGGCCCAGCGACCATACGGGGTCCCAGCGGTTTGCCAAATGGTCCCCTGGCACCTCCCCACCACGCAGCGCATGGGTCCCCACTGACCCTGCGTGGGGTCCCCAAATCGCCAAATGGTCCCTGGCACATCCCAGTGGCGCACAGGGGCCCAGTGACTTCACGCGGGATCCCAACGCTTGCCAAATGGTCCCTGTCCCTCCCAACCGTGCACGGGGCCCAGCGACCCCCGCGGGGTCCCAGTGGCTTCATAAATGGTTCCTGGCACCTCCCAGCCTGTGCACAGTGCCCAGCGACCCGGATGGGGTGCCAGCGACACCAAATGGTCCATGGCACATCCCGGCGTGCGCAAGGCCCCAGCGACTTAGCGCGGGATCCCAACAGCTTGCCAAATGGTACCTGGCACCTCCCAGCTGCGGGCCCCAGCTACCCCTCGATGGGGTCCCAGCGGACTCACCGAATGGTCACTGACACCTCCCCAGCAGCAAGACGTGCCCCAGCGACCCGCCGGTGTCCCAGCTGCTCGTCAAATAGTCCCTGGCTCCTACCCAGCATGCACTGGGGCCCAGCATCCACGCGTGGGGTACCAGCAGCTCTAAATAGTCCCTGGCACATCCCCAGCGCGCCCACGGACCCAAGCGACCAGGCGTGGAGTTCCAGCGGCTCAGCAAATGGTCACTGGCACCTCCCAGTGCCTGCAAGAACCCCAGCATCCTCGCGACAAGTTCCAGCGGATCGCCGAATGGTCCCTAACACCTCACCAGTGCGTGAACAGCCCCAGCGACCACGCTGTGGAGTCTCAGCGGCTCTTAAAAAGGTCCCTGGCACCTTCCCAAAGGGCGCGACGAGGCCAGCGACCCCGCGCTGGGTCCCAGCGTCACAGCAAATGGTCCCAGGCACATCCCCGGCGGGCCCGGGACCAGCGACTTTCGCGGTGTCCGAGTGGCTTGCAAAATGGACCTGGCACCTCCCAGCGGCGCACAGGACCCAGCGACCAGCGGGGGTACCAACGGCTCGCAAATGATCCTGGCCCCTCCCAGCACGCACACTGGCCCCAGAAACCTTCGGCGGGGTCCGACAGGCTCACCAAATGGTCCCTGCACCTCCCAGCGATAGCACGCCCCAGCGACCACGCGGGGTCCCAGACGCCGCCAAATGGTTCCTGGCACCTCCCAACCCCAGCGCCGCGGTCTCCACAGCGATTTCGCGCGGGTCCCATAGCTTGTAAATGTCCTGGCACCTCCCAACAAGACGGGACAGGGCCCAGCAACCCAGTAGCGGACCCAGCGGCTTCGCCAGATGGTCCCTGGCACCTCCCGAGCACCGCCACGGGAGGCCAGCGACCCGGTGGGGTTCCAGCGGCTTGCCAAATGATCTCTGTCATCTCCCCAGCACGCTGGGGCCCTAATTTCGCATGGGGTCCCAGCGGCTCACCAAATGGTCCGTGGCATCCCCACAGTGCGCACGGGCCCCAGCGACCCACCGCGAGGGGACCCATCTTCTCTCAAATGGTCCTGGCCCTCCCCAACATGTGCATCGGGCCTAGTGATCCCCAACCCCGGGGTCCCAGTGGCTCGCCCGTGGTACCTGGCTCCTCCCCTGCGCGCACACGGGCCTAGCGACCACGCACGGGTCCCAGCGGCTCGCCAAATGGTCCCTGGTACCTCCCAGCCAAATGATCCCTGGCACCTGCCCAGCGGCTCACCAAATGCAACTGGTACCTCCCCCAGCGTCACGGGCCCCAGCTACCAGGCGTGGAGTCCCAGCAGCTCTCCAAAAAGGTCCCTGGCACCTCCCCAGGCGCATCGGGCAGCGACTTCGACGGGATCCCAGCAGCTCGCCAAATGGTCCTTGGTACATCCCAAGCACAAGACGGGACCCAGTGACCTGCGGGTTCCCAGCAGCTCGCCAAATGGTACCTGGCACTCCCCAGCATGCGCGCACGGTGCCCAGCGACCCTGCGGGGGTTCCAGCATCTTGCAAATGGTCGCTGGCACCTCCCCAGCGACCGCCGATGGGCACAGTGAACTCGCGCAATGTCCCAGAGGCTCACCAAATGGTCCCTGGCACATCCCCAGCCGTACAGGCCCCAGCGACCTCGCGTAAGTCCCAGCGGCTTCAGCGAAATGGTCCCTGGCCTCCCCAGCCGCGCAAGGGCCCAGCGACCCTGCGGGGACCCAGTGGCTCACCAATGGTCCCTGGCACTCACCATTACGCGGGCCCCATCGACCCTGTGTGGGGTCCCAGAGGCTCGCAAAGTGATCCCTAGGACATCCGCAGCGCGCACATGCCCCAGCGACTTCGCGCGGGGTCCCAGCGGCTCGCCAAATGGTACCTGGCTCCTCCCCAGTGTGCGCACGGGGCCAAGCCACCCTGGTCGGGGTCCCAGCGGCTCGCCAAATGGTCCCTGGTACCTCCCCAGCGATCGCACAGGCCCCGGCAACCTCACGCATGGTCCCAGAGGCTCGGCAAATGGTCCCTGGCACATCCCCAGCGCACGCACAGGCCCCAGCGACCTCGCGGGGGTTCCCAGCGGCTCGCCAAATGGTACCTGGCTGGTCCCCAGCGTGCGATTGGGCCACAGCGACCTGCGTGCAGGGTCCCAGTGGCTGTCAAATAGTCCCTGGTACCTCCCATTGTGCTGGGCGCAGCGATACGGCTCGCCAAATGGTACTGTCCTCCTTAGCACGCGCAAGAGGGGCCCAGCGACCCCGCGGGATCCCAGTGGCTCCCAATGGTCCCTGGCTCGCCCAGCTTGCGCACGGGTCCCAGCGAACTCGCTTGGGTCCCAGCGGCTCGCCAAATGGTCCCTGGTACCTCCCCAGCGCACGCACTGGGCGCAGTGACCATACACGGGTCCCAGCGGCTCGCGAATGTTCCCTGGCACCTCCCCATCGATCACACTGGCCACAGCGACCTCCCAAGGGTCCCAAGCTGGGGCAAATGGTACCTGGGTCCTCGCGCAGGGAGGCCAGCGGCTAACCCAACTTGGGTCCCAGTGGCTCGCCAAATGGTCCCTGGTACCTTCCCCGACGCACACCAGTGACCATACCTGGGTCCCATCTCTCAAATGTTCCCTGGCACCTCCCAGCGCGATGCATGGGGCCTGGCGACCTCAAGCAGGGTCCCAGAGGCTCGCCAAATGGTCCCTGGCACCTCCCCAGCGCGCCGCGGGGCCCAGCCACCTGGCGGGGGGTCCCGGCTCGCCAAATGGTCCCTGGTGTCTCCCCAGCATGGCGTTCGAGCCCAGCGACCACCATGCGTGGGGTCTCAGCGGATCGCCAAATGGTCCCTCGCACCTCCCAGCACGCCAATGGGCCCCAACGACCCGCGCGGGGTCCCAGCGGCTCGCCAAATGGTCCGGCACCTCCCCAGCAAGCGGCGGTGCGCAGCAACCCCGTGCGGGGTTCCAGCGTCTCTCCAAATGGTCCCTGCATCTCCCAAAGCGGCGCCAGGCCCAGCGAATATCTCGACGGTCCCAGAGGCTCGATCAAATGAATCCTGGCAGTCTCACCAGGCCCCAGCACCTCGGCCGGGTTCCCAGCCCCTCAAATGGTACCTGGCGCACGACAGGGGCCCAGCAACCCGCGTGGGGTCCCAGCTGCTCGCCAAATGGTCCCTGGTACCTCCCAGCGCGTGCACTGGTCCCAACGACCCACACGCAGGGTCCAAGCTGCTTCGTAAAATAGTCCCTGGCAACTCCCCAGCGATCACGCTAGCCCCAGACCTCCATGCGGGGTCCCAGAAGCTCGCAAATGGTACCTGTCTCCTCCCAGGATCGCCGCATCGGGCTCAGCGACCCAGCGGGGTCCCAGCATTCGGCAATGGTCCCTGGCCCTCCCCAGCATGAGCACCGGCCTGAGAAACGTCACCGCGGGGGTCTAAGCGGCTTGACAAATGGTCCTGGCCCCTCCCCAGCGCACGACATGCCCCAGCGACTTCAAGGGGGTCCCAGCTGCTCGCCAAATGGTCCCTGGTACCTCCCTAAGCGAAACATGGGTCCCAGCCACCCCGGTGGGGTCCCAGCTGCTCTCCAAATGCTTATTGGTACACCCCATAATCACACGGGCCCCGGTGACCACGCAGGGTCCCAGAGGATCCCAAATGGTCCCTGGCACATCCCCAGTGCGCTCAGGTCCCCAACGACTTTGCGCCGGGTAGCGCAGCTGCCCGCCAAATGGTCCTGGGACATCCCCAGCATCGCGTCACGGGCCCCAGCGACCCCCGTGGGGTCCCCAGCGGCTCGCCAAATGCAACTGGTCCCTCCCCAGCGTGACACAGGCCCCAGCACCAGGCGTGGAGTCCCAGCGGATCAATAAAAGGTCCCTGGCACCTCCCCCCCAGCACCAGGCCCAGCATCCCCAGCAAGGGGTCCCAGCAGCTCGCCAAATGGTCCCTGGCCCATCCCATAGTGGGCCAAGACGGGCCCAGCAACCAGGCGGGGTCCCAACAGCTCGGCAATGGTACCTGGTCCTCATCCCCGCCAGAGGGGGCCAGCGACCCGCGTGGATCCCAGCGGGCTCACAAATGGTCCTGGTACCTCCCCAGCATGCAAGACTGCCACAGCGACTTGTGAGGGTCTCAGCAGCTTGCCAAATGGTCCCTGGCCCTGCCCAAGCAAGACGCACAGGGCCCAGCAACCCAGCGTGGAGTCCCAGCTGCTCGCCAAATGGTCCCTGGTACCTCCCAGTGCACGCATGGGACTGACCACTCGCAGGGTCCAAGCAGCTCACAAAATAGTCCTAGCAACTCCCCCTCCACTAGCCCCAGCGACCTCACGGGTCCCAACCTCGGCAAATGGTACCTGTCTCCTCCCAGGAGCAACAAAAAGCGGCTTGACAAATGGTCCCTGGCCCTCCCCAGTGCAGACTTTACATGCCCCGACCCCGCCGACGGGGTCCCAGTGGCTGCAAATGGTCCCTGGTACCTCCCCAGCGAGCGCGAGTCCCAGCCACCCCGGTGGGGTCCCCGGCATTTCTCCAAATGCTTATTGGGTCCTCCCCAGCAATCACTGGGCCCCGGGCGACCACGCAGGGTCCCAGAGGCTCGCAAATGGTCCCTGGCACATCCCCGGCGCAGGGGGCCCCAACTTTCTTGCTGGTCGCAGCGGCTCGCTAGCGCACACATGTGGCCCAGCGACGCTGCGCGGGGTCCCAGCGGCTCGCCAAATGGTCGAGGGCTCGCCAAATGGTCCCTGGCACCTGCCCAGAGCGCACACGGGCCCCAGCGACTTCGCTCAGGGTCCCAGCAGTTTGCCGAATGGTCCCTGGCACCTCCCCAGCGCACGCACAGGGACCTGCGACCCCTGCTGGGTCCCAGCGGCTCGCCAAATGTACACCTGGCCCACCCCAGCTCACACCACGGGCCACAGCTGCCAGGCGTGGAGTCCAGCGGATCCCCAAAGGTCCATGGTACCTCCCAGTGCGCGCACGGGCCCTAGCGACCTCAAGCAGGGTTCCAGAGGCTCGGCAAATGGTCTCTGGCACATCCCCAGCATGCGTACAGGTCCCAACGACTCCGCCCAGTGTACCAGCTGCTTGTCAAATGGTCCTGGGACATCCCCAGCATGCGTCACCGGGCCCCAGTGACCACATGGGTCCCAGTGGCTCGCCAAATGGTCCCTGGCACCTCCCCAGCCTCAGCCGCGGTGCCCAGCGACCCAGCGTGGGGTCCCAGCGGCTCGCCAAATGGTCCTGACCCCTCCCTCCCAAGACAGGGGCCAGAATCCAGGCGCGGGGTCACAGAGGCTCGCCAAATGGTCACAGTGGCATCCCAAATGGTCGTGGGTGCACATCCCAGCGGGGTTCAGAGGCGTGGTGGACCCTAGCGACTTCCAGTGCACTTGGGGACCCAGCGATCCCGGTAGCGGTCAGCTGCTCATCGAATGGTCCCTGGGACATGTGCGGGGCACAGGGCCCATCCCAGCGGGGGTCCCAGCTGCTCGCCAAATGGTCCCTGGCATCCCAGTGCAGCACTGGGTGCAGCGACTTCATACGCGGGGGTCCAAGGCTCATAAAATAGTCCCTGGCAACTCCCCAGCGATCACACTAGCCCCAGCGACCTCACGCAGGGTCCCAAGCTCGGCAAATGGTACCTGTCTCCTCCCAGGGCCAAGCCGCAGGCGCAGCGACCCCACCGTGGGGTCCCAGAGGCTCGGCAAATGGTCCCTGGCCCATCCCAGCGCGTGCAGGGCCCCGCCGACCCGTGTGGGGGTCCCAGCGGCTCGCCAAATGGTCCCTGACCCCTCCCCAGCATGCGCACCGGCACCAGCGACTTCGAGCGGGGTCTCAGAGGCTTGCTAAATGATCCCTGACCATCACTAGCGGCGCCCGCGGGCCAACGAGTTCGTGGGGTCCCAGTGGCTCGCCAAATGCTCCCTGGCACCTCCCCAGCATGCGCACAGGCCCCAGCGACTTCGCGCAGGGTGCCAGCGGCTCGCCAAATGGTCCCTGGCACATCCCCAGTGCGGCCAAGACAGGCCCCAGTGACTTCGCGGGGTCTCAGCGGCTCATGAAATGGTCCTTGTGGCTCGCCAAATGATCCTGGCACCTGCCCAGCATGCTTGCAGACCCATCGACCCCTTGGCGCGGGGTCCCAGCGGCTCATAAATGGTCCCTGGCACATCCCAGTGCTGCACAGGCCCCAGCGACTTCGTGGCGGGGGTCTCAGCTCATGAAATGGTCCTTGCACTCCCCAGCCGTGTCCCTGGCACCTACCCAGCAGGCGCATGGGGCCCGCTCGACCCTCTTAGCGGGGTCCAGCGGCTTCGCCAAATGGTCCCCTGACCCCTCCCCAGCATGCGCACAGGCCCCAGCGACCTTGCGCTGGGTCCCTTGGCTTCGCCAAATGCTCCCTGGCACCTCCCACCAGCGCCGCGAAGGACTTGCTGACCCAGCGTGGGGTACCAGTCTTTCGCCAAAATGGTCCCTGGCACATCCCAGTCGCGCACAGGCCCCAGCGACTTGGCCTTGAGGGGTCTCCAGCAGCTCATGAAATGGTCCCTTGCACCTCCCCAGCCAAATGATCCCTGGCACCTGCCCAGCACACGCATGGGTCCCATCGACCCTGCGTGGGGTCCCAGCGGCTCGCCAAATGGTCCCTGGCACATCCCCAGTGCTCGCACAGGCCCGTGACTTCGTGCGGGATCCCAACGGCTTGCCAAATGGTCCCTGTCCCCTCCCAACACGTTTGCGGGCCCAGCGACCTAGCGGGGTCCCAGTGGCTCACCAAATGGTTCCTGGCACCTCCCCAGCCTTTGCACAGTGCCCAGCGACCCCGCATGGGGTCCCAGCGGCTTGCCAAATGGTCCATGGCACATCCCCGGCATGCGCAAGGGCCCCAGCGACTTTGCGCGGGGTCCCAACGGCTTGCCAAATGGTACGTGGCACCTCCCCAGCTACACACTTAGGCCCAGCGACCCGTCACGGGGTCCCAGCGGCTCACCGAATGGTCACTGACACCTCACCAGCACGCGCACGTGCCCCAGCGACCCCGTGCGGTGTCCCAGCGGCTCGCCAAATAGTCCCTGGCTCCTACCCAGCATGCGCACAGGGCCCAGCGACTTCGCGCGGGGTCCCAGCGGCTTGCCAAATGCTCCCTGGCACCTCCCACCACGCGCGCCAGGTCCCATCGACCCTGCGTGGTGGGGTCCCAGACTTCGCCAAATGGTCCCTGGCACATCCCAGTGCTCGCACAGGCCCCAGTGACTTCACGCGGGATCCCAACGGCTTGCCAAATGGTCCCTGTCCCCTCCCCAACACGTGCACGGGGCCCAGCGACCCCACGCGGGGTCCCAGTGGCTCGCCAAATGGTTCCTGGCACCTCCCCAGCCTGTGCACAGTGCCCAGCGACCCCGCGTGGGGTGCCAGCGGCTTGCCAAATGGTCCGTGCACATCGTGCGCAAAGGGCCCCAGCGACTTCGCGCGGGGTCCCAAAAGGCTTGCCAAATGGTACGTGGCACCTCCCCAGCTCGCACACGAGGCCCAGCGACCCCGTGCGGGGTCCCAGCGGCTCACCGAATGGTCACTGACACCTCACCAGCACGCGCACGTGCCCCAGCGACCCCGTGCGGTGTCCCAGCGGCTCGCCAAATAGTCCCTGGCTCCTACCCAGCATGCGCACAGGGCCCAGCATCCACGTGCGGGGTACCAGCAGCTCGCAAATAGTCCCTGGCACATCCCCAGCGCGCCCACGGACCCAAGCGACCAGGCGTGGAGTTCCAGCGGCTCAGCAAATGGTCACTGGCACCTCCCCAGTGCCTGCAAGAACCCCAGTGGCTTCGCACAAGTTCCAGCGGATCGCCGAATGGTCCCTAACACCTCACCAGTGCGTGAACAGCCCCCAGCGACCACGCGTGGAGTCTCAGCGGCTCGCCAAAAGGTCCCTGGCACCTTCCCAAAGTGCGCACGAGGCCTAGCGACCCCACGCGGGGTCCCAGCGTCACAGCAAATGGTCCCTGGCACATCCCCAGCGCGCACGGGCCCCAGCGACTTCACGCGGTGTCAGTGGCTTGCAAAATGGACCCTGGCACCTCCCCAGCGCGCGCACAGGACCCAGCGACCCGCGCGGGGTACCAACGGCTCGCCAAATGATCCCTGGCACCTCCCCAGCACGCACACTGGCCCCAGAAACCCTGCGCGGGGTCCGAGCGGCTCACCAAATGGTCCCTGGCACCTCCTCAGCGATAGCACGGCCCCAGCGACCTCACGCAGGGTCCCAGACGCTCGCCAAATGCTTCCTGGCACAACCCCAGCGCGCGCACGGGCCACAGCGACTTCACGCGGGGTCCCAGCGGCTTGCCAAATGGTCCATGGCACCTCCTCAGCGCTGGCAGACACGGGGATAGCGCCACGCGCGGACCCAGCGGCTGCCAGATGGTCCCTGGCACCTCCTGAGCACGCGCACGGGAGGCCAGCGACGGCGTGGGGTCCCAGCGGCTCGCCAAATGGTCCGCGGCACATCCCCAGGAGTGAGACGGGCCAGCGACTCACACTGGGACCCAACAGCTTGCCAAATGGTCCCTGGCCCCTCCCAACATGTGCACGGGCCCAGTGATCCGGGGGTCCCAGTGGCTCACCAAATGGTACCTGGCTCCTCCCCGCAGCTGACAGGGGCCTAGCGACCACGCGCGGGGTCCCAGCGGCTCGCCAAATGGTCCCTGGTACCTCCCCAGCCAAATGATCCCTGGCACCTGCCCAGCGGCTCACCAAATGCAAACTGGTACCTCCCTAGCGCGCACACATGCCCCAGCTACCAGGCGTGGAGTCCCAGCAGCTCCCCAAAAGGTCCCTGGCACCTCCCCCACGGCGCATCGGGCAGCGACCGTCACGGGATCCCAGCAGCTAGGAAATGGTCCCTGGCACCTCCCCAGCGATCGCACGGGCCCTAAACCTCAAGCAGGGTTCCAGAGGCTCGGCAAATGTTCTCTGGCACATCCCCAGTGGGCGACGGGCGACAACGACTTCAGCGGGGTCCCAGCGGCTCGCCAAATGGTCCCTGGCACATCCCCAGCACGCGCACGGGACCCAGTGACCTCCGCGGGTTCCCAGCAGCTCGCCAAATGGTACCTAGCTCCTCCCCAGCAGCGCGGGTGCCCAGCGACCCCGTGTGGGTTCCAGCATCTTGCCAAATGGTGGTGTGGCACCTCCCAGCGCCAAGCGGGGCACAGTGAACTCGTGCAATGTCCCAGAGGCTCCAAATGGTCCCTGGCACATCCCAAGCGCGTATACAGGCCCCAGCGACCTCGGCAGGTCAGCGCCTTCATGAATGGTCCCTGGCCCTCCCAAGCGCACGCAGGCCCAGCGACCCGCCGCGGGGACAGTGGCTCACCAAATGGTCCTGGCACCTCACCATTACGTGCATCGGGCCCCATCGAGCCTGTGTGGGGTCCCAGAGGTAAAAGTGATCCCTAGGACATCCATGGCCGCGACATGCTCCCAGTAGCCACGCGGGTCCCAGCGGATCGCCAAATGGTACCTGGCTCTCCCCAGTGTGCGCAGGCCAAGCCACCCTGGTCGGGGTCCCAGCGGCTCGCCAAATGGTCCCTGGTACCTCCCCAGCGATCGCACAGGCCCCGCAACCTCACGCATGGTCCCAGAGGCTCGGCAAAATGGTCCCTGGCACATCCCCAGCGCCGCACAGGCCCCAGCGACCTCGCGGGTTCCAGCGCTTCGCCAAATGGTACCTGGCTGGTCCCCAGCGCCGCATTGGGCCCAGCGACCCCATGCTGGGTCCCAGCGGCTTGCTAATAGTCCCCTGGTACCTCCCCATTGCACGCACTGGGCGCAGCGACCCTACGCGGGGTCCAAGCGGCTCGCGAAATGGTCCCTGGCCCCTCCCAGCCCAGCAATGGGGCCCAGCGACCCCGCGCGGGGTCCCAACAGCTCACGAAATGGTCCCTGGCACCTCCCCAGCAATCACACTGCCACAGCGACCTCACGCAGGGTCCCAGAGGCTCGGCAAATGGTACCTGGGTCCTCCTTAGCACGCGCAGGGGGCCCAGCGACCGCTGGGATCCCAGTGGCTCGGCAATGGTCCCTGGCCCCGCCCCAGCTTTCAAGACGGGTCCCAGCGAACTCGCTTTTGGGTCCCAGCGGCTCATAAATAGTCCCTGGTACACCCAAGCGCCGCGCGAGCAGTGACCGCCTACGGGGGTCCCAATGACTCGCGAGAGTATTCCCTGGCACCTCCCCATCGGTCGCACGGGCCCCAGCGACCTCAAACGAGATCCCCAGAGGCTCGATGAGTAATTATAGCTCCTCCCCAGCGCCCGCCGCGAAGATTGCCTCGGTGTACTTCGTTCGGTTACGGCGACGCTACTCCCAGCACATGCGCCAGCGACCCCAGCGACTTGGCGGGGTCCCAACGACTCCGCAATGGTCCCTGGCACCTCCCCAGCGATCACACTGGCTACACAGCGACCTCACGCAGGGTCCCAAAGCTCGGCAAATGGTACCTGGGTCCTGTCCTGCGAGGGAGGGGCCCAGCGACCTTAGCGGGATCCCCTTCGGCTCGGCAATGGTCCCTGGCCCTCCCCAGCATGCGCACCGGCCACAGCGACTTCGCGGGGTTCAGCAGCTTGCCAAATGGTCCCTAGCCCCTGCCCCATCGTGCGCACGGGTCCCAGCGAACTACGCTTGGGTCCCAGCGGCTCTCAAATGGTCCCTGGTGCCTCCCTCAAGACGCACTGGGCGCAGTGACCTGGCGAGGTCCCAGCGGCTCCGAAATGTTCCCTGGCACCTCCCCAGCGATCGCCACAATTTAGCGACCTCAGCAGGGTCCCAGGAGGCTCGGCAAATGGTACCTGGCTCCTCCCCAAGCTGCCGACGGGCCCAGCCCAATTCGCAGGGGGTCCCAGCGCTCGCCAAATGGTCCCTGGCCACTCCCAGAAGACAATGCGCCCTTGTGATTGCCCGGGTCTCAGCGGATCGCTAAATGGTCCCTGGCACCTCACCAGCACGCTGACAGGCCCCGACCCGTGCGGGGTCCCAGCGGCTCGCCAAATGGTCCCTGGCACCTCCCCAGCATGCAAAAGACGGTGCGCAGCAACCCGTGCGGGGGGTTCCAGCGTCTCTCCAAATGGTCCCTGGCATCTTTCCCAAAGCGGCGCCGGGACTGCGACATCTCGTGCGGTCCCAGAGGCTCGCCAAATGGTCCCTAGCAAATCCCCAGCGCGCGCACAGGCCCCAGCGACCTCGATCGGGTTCCCAGCGGCTCGCCAAATGGTACCTGGCGACGCGACAGGCCCAGCAACCCTCGTGGGGTCCCAGCTGTCACAAATGGTCCCTGGTACCTCCCCAGTGCCGACTGGGCGCCACTCATACGCAGGGTCCAACTGCTGTAAAATAGTCCCCTAGCAACTCCCCAGCGACACACTAGTCTCAGCGACCTCACGCAGGGTCCCAGAAGCTCGGCAAATGGTATCTCCCCCCAGGATCGCCAAGAGGGGCGAGCGACCCCGCGGGGTCTGGCCGGCTCGGCAAATGGTCCCTGGCCCCCAGCATGAGCACCCGCTGAGAAGCGTCGCATGGGTCTAAGCGGCTTGACAAATGGTCCCTGGCCCGCCCCCCCAGCGTGACGCACATGCCCCAGCGACCAAGACGGGTCCCAGCTGCTCGCCAAATGGTCCCTGGTACCTCCCTACGCGAACACATCGGTCCCAGCCACCCGGGTGGGGTCCCAGCTGACTCTCAAATGCTTATTGGTACCTCCCCAGCAATCACACGGGCCCAGCGACCTCACGAGGGTCCCAGAGGCTCGCACATCCCCCCTGGCACAGAAGGGCGGCGCAAAGGGCCCCAACGACTTTGGGCGGGCCCGCAGCGGCTTTCGCCAAATAAGAACATAAGAACATAAGAAAGTTTACAAACGAGAGGCCATTCAGCCCATCTTGCTCGTTTGTTGTTAGTAACTTATTGATCCCAGAATCTCATCAAGCAGCTTCTTGAAGGATCCCAGGGTGTCAACTTCAACAACATTACTGGGGAGTTGGTTCCAGACCCTCACAATTCTCTGTGTAAAAAGTGCCTCCTATTTTCTGTTCTGAATGCCTTATCTAATCTCCATTTATGACCCTGGTCCTTTTTCTTTTTCAAGTCAAAAGTCCCCGGGTTGACATTGTCTATACCTTTTAGGATTTTGAATGTTTGAATCAGATCGCCCGCGTAGTCTTCTTTGTTCAAGACTGAATAGATTCAATTCTTTTAACCTGTCTGCATACGACATGCCTTTTAAACCGGGATAATTCTGGTTGCTCTTCTTTGCACTCTTTCTAGAGCAGCAATATCCTTTTTAACGAGGTGACCAGAACTGAACACAATATTCTAGGTGAGGTCTTACTAATGCATTGTAGAGTTTAACATTACTTCCCTTGATTTAAATTCAACACTTCTCACAATATATCCAAGCATCTTGTTAGCCTTTTTATAGCTTCCCCATTGTCTAGATGAAGACATTTCTGAGTCAACATAAACTCCTAGGTCTTTTCATAGTTCCTTCTTCAATTTTCACTATCTCCCATATGATATTTATAATGAACATTTTTTTATTGCCCGCATGCAATACTTTACACTTTTTCTCTATTAAATTTCATTTGCCATGTGTCTGCCCAATTTTGAATGCGGTTCTAGATCATTTGAATGACCTTTGCTGCTTCAACAGTGTCTGCCACTCCTCCTATTTTTGTGTCGTCTGCAAATTTAACGAGTTTGCTTACTATATCAGAGTATGGTACCTGGCTTTTGCCCAGCGCGCGCATGGGGCCCAGCGACCCAGCTGGGTCACAGCGGACTCGCCAAATGCAAACTGGTACCTCCCAGCCACCACAGGCCCCAGCTACCAGGCGTGGAGTCCCAGCGGCTCCACAAAGGTCCCTGGTACCTCCCAGCCAAGACATGCCCCAGCGACCAGCGCAGGGTCCCAGCAGCTGGCGAATTGTCCCTGGTACCTCCCCAGCAATCGCCACGGGCCCCGGCGACCTCACGCAGGGGTCCCAGAGAGTCGGCAAATGGTCCTGGCACATCCCCAGCCCGCAGCGCCACGGGCTAACGACTTCGCGTGGGGTGCAGTATTTCGCCAAATGGTACCTGGCTCCTGCCAGTGCGCAAGATGGTGCCCAGCGACCCTCTCGCGGGATCCCAGCAGCTGCCAAATGGTCCCTGGCACCTCACCAGCGCAGCGCAAGACGGGCCCCTTAGACCACGTGCAGGGTCCCAGCAGCTGTAAATATTCCTGGCACCTCCCAGCACCACGACACGGCCCAAACTACCCATACGAGGTCCCAGCAGCTCGCGAAATGGTACATGGCTCTCCCCCGCCGCACGCACGGGCCCAACAACCCCGCGCTGGGACCAGTCGCTCGCTGAATGGTCTCCGCACCTCACAGCAAAGCGCATGGGCCCCAGCGACCCGTCACGGGGGTCCGGCTTCGCCAAATGGTCCCTGGCTCCTACCCAGTCCAACAGTGCCCAGCAAACACTTGGCGGGGTCCCAGCGGCTTCGCTAATGATCCCTGGCACATCCCAGCGCGTCAGACTAGCCCCAGCCGCGGGATCCCAGCGACTTGCCAAATGGTCTCTGGCCCCCTACCTAGCACGCCGCGAGGGCCCAGTCACTCGCGGGTCCTAGCGGCATGCCAAATGGTCCTGGTCCCTCCCCAGCACACCAGACACAGCGACTTCGGCGTGGGTCAGCAGCTCACCAAATGGTCCCTGGCACCCCCCACTGTGCGCACGGGTCCCAGCGAACTGCGCGGGGTCCCAGCAGCTTACAAATGGTCCCTGCACCTCCCAGTGCACGCACTGGCTGCAGTGACCCCATGCTGGGTCCAGCGGCTGCCAAACCTTCCTGGCACCCCCAGCGACCGCACGGGCCCCAGCGACCAAGCAGGGTCCCAGAGGCTCGCAAATGGTACCTGGCTCCTCCCCAGCGCACGCACGGGCCCAGCCACCCCGGGGGGTCCCAGAGGCTCGTAAATGGTCCCTAGCAAATCCCCCAGCAAGACAGGCCCCACAACCCGATCGGGTTCCCTGGCTCGCCAAATGGTACCTGGCTGCTCCCAGCGCACGCACAGGGCCCAACAACTGCGTGGGGTCCCAGTTGCTCGCCAAATGGTCCCTGGTACCTCCCAGTGCACGCACTGGGCCGCAGCGACTCCCCACGCAGGGTCCAAGCCACTCGCAAAATAGTCCTGGCAACCCCCAGCGATCACACCAGCCCCCAGCGACCTCACGCGCAGGGTCCCAGAAGCCTCGGCAAATGGTACCTGTCTCCTCCCCAGACGCGACGGCGCAGCGACAGCGGGTCCCCAACTCCGGCAAATGGTCCCTGGCCCCCCCCCAGCATGAGCACCTGCCTGAGAACGTCGTAGCACCCTATGCGGTTTGACAAATGGTCCCTGGCTCCCGCCCCCAGCGCCGAGAGACATGCCCCAGCGACTTCAAGACGGGGTCCCATGTGCTCGCCAAATGGTCCCTGGTACCTCCCAGTCGCGCAGGGCCCCAGTGACCCGACAGTTCCCAGTGTCACACCAAATGGTCCCTGGTACCTCCCCAGCACACGCAGGGATCCCCAGCAACCGCTGCGTGTGGTCCAAGTGGCTTGCTAAACTGTCCTTGGAACCTCACCAGCGCGGCGGGGCCCCAGTGACATCATCGTGGTGTCCCAGCGGCTCGCCAAATGGTCCCTGGCACCTCACCAGCAGCGCCAAGACGGGCCCCAGCGACCCTCCGTGGATTTCAGCGGCTGCCAAAGGTCCCTAGCACCTCCCCAGCATGCAAGACAGGGCCCAGCGACCATCGCTGGGTCCCAGAGCTTCGCCAATGATCCCTGGCACCTCCCCAGCACGGGCCCCAAAGACCCCGCAGGGGTCGAAGTGCTCGCCAAATGATGCCCTGACACCTCCCAGTATGCACACCAGTCCCAGAGACCCAGCTGGGACAAAGCGGCTCGCCAGATGGTCCCTGGCACCTCCCCAGCACTGCGTGCGGGCCCAGCGACCTCGCGATGGATTCCCAGTGGCTCGCCAAAAGGTCCCTGGCACCTCAGCATACGCTGGGGCCCAGCGACCCAGCGCAAGGTCGAGTGTCTTCCCAAATGATGCCTGGTACCTCACTTGGGGCCTTTGGCGAGGGCGCCAGCGCAGGGTCCCAGCGTCACAAATGGTCCTGGGACCTCCCAGGCGCACCACGAACTAGCGACCGGCGTGGTCCGGGGCGCCAAACTGATACGGCACCCTCACCAACGCGCGCACGGGCGCCAGAGACCCGGCGCGGTCAGAGCGACTCGCAAAATGATGCCTGGCACCTCCGGGTACGAGCACACAGGCCCCGGTACCAAGCAGGGGTCCCAGCGTGGCTTCCCCAAATGTACTCCATGGCACTGCCCCAGCACGCGCCCGTGCCCAGCGACCTGCGGGGGTCCCGGGCTCACCGAATGGTCCCTGGCATACCCAGCGCGCGCGTGCCCTTAGTGACCCGTGCAAGGGGTCCCGGCGGCTCACCAAAAGGTCCATGGCACCTCCCAGTCTGCGCAGGGCCCCAGTGACCCCGAGCGATTCCCCAGTGTCACACCAAATGGTCCCTGGTGCCTCCCCAGCACACGCAGGGATCCCCAGCGACCGGCGTGTGGTCCAAGCGGCTTGCTAAACTGTCCTTGAAACTCACCAATGCTGCAGGGGCCCCAGCGACATCGTGGTGTCCCAGCGACTCGCCAAATGGTCCCTGGCACCTCACCAGCACGCGCACGGGCCCCAGCAACCCTGCGTGGATTCCCAGCGGCTCACCAAAAGGTCCCTGGCACCTCCCCAGCATGCGCACAGGGCCCAGCGACCATACGCTGGGTCCCAGCAGCTCGCCAAATGATCCTGGCACCTCCCAGCATGCACACGGGCCCCAAAGACCCCGCGGGGTCCGGCCGGCTCGCCAAATGATACCTGACACCTCCCCAGCACGCACACGAGCCCCAGAGACCCCTGCTGGGACCAGCTGTCACCAGATGGTCACTAGCACCTCCCCCAGCACGCGGCACGGACCCAGCCACCCCGACCAAGGGGTCCCAGCGACTCTCAAATGATGCCTGACACCTCCCAGCACGCACCACGAGCCCCAGAGACCCAGCATGAGGACCAAGCGGCTCGCCAGATGGTCCCCAGCACCTCCCAGCACGTGCATCGGGCCCCAGCAACCCCGGGGGTCCCAGCGGCTCAAATGGTCCTGGGACCTCCCAGAGGCACACGGGGCCCAGACAAGGCAGGTCCGAGTGTCTTCCCAAATGATGCCTGGTACCTCCCCAGCACGCACACGAGCCCCAGAGACGCTGCGCAGGGTCCCAGCGTCACACCAAATGGTGCCTGGCACCTTCATAGCGCGCACGAACCCAAACGACTTGGCGTGGTCCACGGGCTCACCAAATGGTCCCTGGGACCTCCCAGGGCATGGGGCCCAGAGACCCCAAGAAGGTCCAAGTGGCTTCCCAAATGATGCCTGGCAAATCCCCAGCGCGCATCTAACAACCCCAGCGACTTGGCGTGGTCCCACGGGCTTGCCAAACTGTCCCTGGCACCTCCCACGCACATCGGGTGCAAAGACCCCACGCGGGGTCCGAATATTTCATAAAAATGATGCCTGGCACCTCTCCAGCACGACACACGGGTCCCAGCGACTGTGTGGTGTTCCAGCGGCTCGCCAAACTGTCCTAGCACCTCCCAGCACGCTACACGGGACAGCAAAGACCCCGCGGGGTCCGAATGGCTTCAAAAAATGATGCCTGGCACCTCTCCAGTAATGAGCCACGGGCCCCAGCGACTGTGTGGTGTTCAGCGGCTCATAAGCGGTCCCTGGCACCTCCCAAGCGATTCGCACGGGCCCCAGTTACCTGGCGCGGGTCCCAGTGGCTTCCCAAATGCTCCATGGCACTGCCCCAGCTGCGCCACGTGCCCCAGTGACCAAGGTGCGGGGTCCCGGCTCGCCAAAAAGGTCCCTGGCACCTCCCCAGTTGCGCAAGGGCCCCAGTGACCCCGAGCGGATTCCCAGTGTCACACAAATGGTCCCTGGTACTCCCAGCACGCAGGATCCCAGCAACCGGCGTGTGGTCCAAGCGGCTTGCTAAACTGTCCTTGGAACCTCACCAGCACGCGCAGGGGCCCCAGCGACATCGCGTGGTGTCCCAGCGGCTCGCCAAATGGTCCCTGGCACCTCACCAGCACGCGCACGGGCCCCAGCGACCCTGCGTGGATTCCCAGCGGCTCGCCAAAAGGTCCCTGGCACCTCCCCAGCATGCGCACAGGGCCCAGCGACCATCGGCTGGGTCCCATACCGCCAAATGATCCCTGGCACCTCAGCACGCACACGGGCCCCAAAAGACCCCGCAGCGGGGTCCGAGCGGCTCGCCAAATGATGCCTGACACCCTCCCAGCACACCACACCAGCCCCAGAGACCCCGCGGCTTCCCAGCGGCTCGCCAAAGGTCCCTGGCACCTCTCCAGCATGCGCACAGGGCCCAGCGACCCAGCGCCAAGGTCCGAGTGTCTTCCCAAATGATGCCTGGTACACCTCTCCTTGGGCCTTTTTGAGCCCCGAGACGCCGCGCGCAGGGTCCCAGCGTCTCACCAAATGGTCCTGGGACCTCCCCAGGCGCACCACCGAACCCAACGCACGTTCCACGGGGCTTGCCAAACTGTCCCGGCCTCAACTAACAGCCGCATGGGCGCGAGAGACAGCGCCAGGGTCGAGCGGCTAAAATGATGCTGGCACCTCTTGATCTGAGCACAGGCCCCAATTCACGGCAGGGGTCCCAGCGGCTTCAAATGCTCCATGGCACTGCCCCAGCGCGCACGTGCCCCAGCGACCCTACCACGGGGTTAGCGGCTCACGAATGAGTCCCTAGCGCCCAGCAGCGGCGCGCCACGTGCCAATGACCCGTGCGGGGTCAGTAACAACCAAAAGGTCCATGGCACCTCACCAGCACGCTCACGGGCCCCAGCAGCCCTGCGTGGATTCCCAGCGGCTCACCAAAAGGTCCCTTGGCACCTCCCCAGCAAGACAGGGCCCACGGACCATACGCTGGTTCCCAGCTGCTCGCCAAATGATCCCTGGCACCTCCCCGCACGCACACGGGCCCCAAAGACCCAGCATACATGAGCGGCTCGCCAAATGATGCCTGGTACCTCCCCAGCACGCACACGAGCCCCAGAGACCCCGCAGGGGTTCGAACAACTCGCCAGATGGTCCCTGGCACCTCCCAGCACCACGAGCCCCAGAGAGACGCCGCGCAGGGTCCCAGCGTCACACCCAAATGGTGCCTGGCACCTTCACAGCGCCGCACACGAACCCCAGCGACTTCGGCAAGTGGTGGTCCACGGGCTTGCCAAACCGTCCCTGGCACCTCCCAGCACGCCACATCGGCCGCAGGAGACCCACGGGGGGTCGAGAACGGGCTGTAAAATGATGCCTAGCACCTCTCCAGTACGAGCACGGGCCCCAGCGATTGGTGGTGTTCCAGCGGCTATAAACGGTCCCTGGCACCTCCTAAGCGATCGCACGGGCCCCAGTTACCTGGCGCGGGTCCCAGTGGCTTCCCAAATGCTCCATGGCACTGCCCCAGCACGCACGCGCCCCAGCAACCTCCGCTGCTGGGTCCCAGCGGCTCAACCGACTGTCCCTGGCACCACTAGCCAAGTATCGTGCTCCCAGTGACCCCTGCATGGGTCCCGGGCGGTGCTCGGCAAAGGTCCCTGGCACCCCCAGTTGGCGTAAGGGCCCCAGTGACCCCCGAGTGGATTCCCCAGTGTCACACCAAATGGTCCCTGTACCCCCAGCACACGCAGGGATCCCTCAGCGACTTCGCTGCGGTGGTCCAAGCGGCTTACAAACCGTCCTTGAAACTCACCAGCACCGCAGGGGCCCCAGTGACATCGCTGGGTGTCCCAGCGGCTCGCCAAATGGTCCCTGGCACCACCAGCACGCTTGACGGGCCCCAGCAACTCAAGTGTGATTCCCAGCGGCTCGCCAAAAAGGTCCCTGGCACCTCCCCAGCATGCAAGACAGTGGGCCCAGCGGACCATACGCTGGTTCCCCAGTGGTCGCCAAATGATCCCTGGCACCTCCCCCAGCACGCACATCGCCCCAAAGACCCCGCGCGGGCTACGAGCTGCCCGCCAAATGATGCCTGACACCTCCCAGTATGCACACGAGCCCCAGAGACCCCCGCTGGGACCAAGAAGCTCGCGCCAGATGGTCCCAGCACCTCCTCAGCACGCACGGGCCCAGCTAATTCCAAGCGCTGGGTCCCAGCGTTCGCCAAATGATGCCTGACACCTCCCCAGTACGCACACGGAGCCCCAGAGACCCCGCTGAGGGGACTGTTGGCTCGCCAGATGGTCCCTTAGCACCTCCCCAGCATCGCAGCATGGGCCCAGCACCCCACTGGGGTCCCAGCGCCTCCAAATGGTCCCTGGCACCTCAACACACGCACAAGACGGGGCCCCAGCGACCCTGCGGATTCCCCAGCGGCTCGCCAGATGGTCCCCAGCACCTCCCCAGCATCGCAGCATCGGGCCCAGCGACCCGCGGGGTCCCAGCGGGCCCTCCAAATGGTCCCCAGCACCTCCCCCAACGCAGCACGGGCCCAGCCGACCCTGGGCGCGGGTCCCAGCGCTCGCCAAATGATGCCTGACACGCCCCAGTACGCACACCCAGCCCCAGAGACCCTTGCTGGGACCGCGGCTCGCCAGATGGTCCCTGGCACCTCCCAGCACGTGCACTGGGCCCAGGACCCCGGGTCCCAGCGGTTCAAATGGTCCCTGGGACCTCCCCAGGGCACACGGGCTCAGAGACCCCGCACAAGGTCCGGAAAGTGTCTTCCCTAAATGATGCCTGGTACCTCCCAGCATGCACACGAGCCCCCAGAGACCCTGCGCAGGGTCCGAGCGACTCGCCAGATGGTCCCCGGCACCTCCCCAGCACGCACACGGGCCCCAGTTACCTGGCGCAGGGTCCCAGTGGCTTCCAAATGCCCATGGCACTGCCCCAGCACCGATAGCCCCAGCGACCAAGGGTGTCCCAGCTGCTCACCGATCGGTCCCTGGCACCACCCAGCGCCAAGACGCGCCAGTGACCCTGTGCGGGGTCCCGGCGGCCAAAAGGTCCCCTGGCACCTCCCCAACGCGCGCACAGGGCCCTGCGCGACCATACGCTGGGTGTGCTCGCCAACGATCCTGGCACCTCCCCAGCACGCACGGGCCCCAAAGACCCAGCGGGGTCCCAGCGCTCGTCAAATGATGCCTGACACCTCCCGCACGCACTTTGAGCCTCAGAGACCTCTGCTGCTGGGACCAAGCTGCTCGCCAGATGGTCCCTAGCACCTCCCAGCACGGGCATCGGGCCCAGCGACCCCGGGGTCCCAGTGACTCTCAAATGATGCTCGACACCTCCCAGACGCACCACGAGCCACAGACCCTTCGCCGGGGACCAAAGCTGCCCGCCAGATGGTCCTAACACTCCCAGCACGCAGGCCCAGCGACCCAGCCGGGAGTCCCAGTGTCTCAGTGGTACCTCCACAGCGCACGCAGGATCCCCAGCGACCCGTGTGGTCCAAGCAGCTTGCTAAACTGTCCCTGGCACCTCACCAGCGCATTAGGCCCCAGCGACGCGTGGTGTCCCAGTGGCTCGCCAAATGGTCCCTGGCACCTCACCCAGCACGCGCGACGGGCCCAGCGACCCGTGTGGATTCTGTGGCTCCAAAGGTCCCTGGCACCTCCCAGCACGCACATGTGCCCCAGAGGCCGAGGGGGTCCGGCCCGTGCTCTCCAGATGTTCCTGGCACCTCTCCAGTGCAGTGCAGGGCAGCGGCGACTTCATGTGAGGTTCCAGCGACTGCCAAAGCGGTCCATGGTACCTCCAAGTGATCGCGATCGGGACGCAGTTACCTCACGCATGGTCCCAGCGGCTTCCCAAATGGTCCATGGCACTGCCCCAGCGTGCACGTGCCCAGCGACCCCGTGCGGGGTCCCAGTGTCACCAAATGGTCCCTGGGTACCCGCACAAGCACACATCCCCAGCGACTTCACATGTGGTCCAAGCTTGCTAAACTGTCCTAGCACCTCAACAATACGCGCAGAGCCCCAGAGACATCGCGTGGTGTCCCCGGCGGCTCGCCAAATGGTCCTGGCACCTCCGCAGCGATATTACCTGGCGCCCAGCGACCAGCGTGAGTCCCTGCGGCTCGCCAAAAGGTGAATAGCACCCTCCCTAGCATCGCCGCCGGGGCCCAGCGACCCTCTTGGTCCCAGCGTCACACCAAATGGAGCCTGGCACCTCCCCAAAGTACGTCGCGCCTGAACCCAGCGACCCATGGCGTGGTCGAGGCGGCTTCGCAAACTGTCCCTAGCACCTGCCAACATACTCAGGGCGCCAGACATCGCGTGGTGTCCCAGCGGCTGTAAATGGTCCCTGGCTTTATCACCAGCGTCGCCGGGCCCCAGTTACCTGGCATGGGGTCCCAGTGAAAGCTTCCCAAATGCTCCATGGCGCTGCCCAGCGCCGTGCCCCAGGCTGGCGGGGGTCCAAGCTCACCGAATGGTCCCTGGCGCCCAGCTGGCCAAGCAGTTCCCAGTGACCCTGGGTAAGGGGTCCCGGCGCCCGCTAAAAGGTCCCTGGCACCTCCCCTGTCTTTAGGGCCCCAGTGACCCGAAAGGATTCCCAGTGTCACACCAAATGGTCCCTGGTACCCTCCCAGCACACGAGGATCCCCAGCTTATCACAAGGTGGTCCAAGCTTGCTAAACTGTCCTTGAAATCACCAGCACGCCGCAGGGGCCCCAGCGACATCGCTGCAGGTCCCAACGGCTCGCCAAATGGTCCCTGGCACCACCAGCACGCGCACGGGCCCCAGCAACCCCAAGTGTGATTCCCAGCGTGCTCGCCAAAAGGTCCCCTGGCACTCCCCAGCAAGACAGGGCCCATGACTATACGCTGGTTCCCAGCTCGCCAAATGATCCCTGGCACCTCCTCAGCACGCACACACGCCCCAGAGACCCTGCGCGGGGACCAAGCGGCTCGCCAGATGGTCCCCAGCACCTCCCCATCACGCACGGGCCCAGCGACCCCGCAGGGGTCCCAGCGGCTCGCCAAATGATGCCTGACACCTCCCCAGTACGCACACGAGCCCCAGAGACCCCCTGCTGGGACCAAGCGGCTCGCCAGATGGTCCCTAGCACCTCCCAGCACGTGCATCGGGCCCATGACCCCGCTGGGTCCCAGCGGTTGTCAAATGGTCCCTGGGACCTCCCCAGGCGCACACGGGGCCCAGAGACCCAGCACAAGAAGTGTCTTCCCAAATGATGCCTGGTACCTCCCCAGCACGCACACGAGCCCCAGAGACCCGCGCAGGGTTCGAGTAACTCGCCAGATGGTCCCTGGCACCTCCCAGCACGCACACGAACCCCAGAGACGCCACAGTGTCCCAGCATCACACCAAATGGTGCCTGGCACCAACACAGCGCCCAGAGACCCCAGAGACCCCGCGCGAGGTCCAAGTGGCTTCCCAAATGATGCCTGGCAAATCCCCAGCGCACGCACGAACCCCAGCGACTTCGCGCGTGGTCCACGGGTTTTGCCAAACTGTCCCTGGCACCTCCCAGCACGCTGGGCCGCAGGAGACCTCGCTGGGTCCGAACGTACTCGCAAATGATGCCTGCACCTCTTCAATCTGAGCACGGGCCCCAGCGATTGTGTGGTGTTCCAGCGGCTCGCCAAACGTCCCTGGCACCTCCCAAGCGATCGACGGGCCCCAGTTACCTGGGCGAGGGTCCCAGTGGCTTCCCAAATGCTCCATGGCACTGCCCCAGCACGCACGTGCCCCAGCAACCCAAAGGGGGTCCCAGCGGCTCACCTAATGGTCCTGGCACTATTTCAGCAAGCGCCGCGTGCCCCAGTGACCACGCTGGGTCCCGGCCGCCAAAAGGTCCCTGGCACCTCCCAGTTCGCGCAAGGGCCCCAGTGACCCGAGCGGATTCCCAGTGTCACACCAATGGTCCCTGGTAGCTCCCAGCACGCCAGGATCCCCAGCGACAGGTGGTCCAAGCGTTTAAGCAAACTGTCTTGGAAACTCACCAGCACGCAGGGGCCCCAGCGCGACATCGCGTGGTGTCCCAGCGGCTCGCCAAATGGTCCCTGGCACCTCACCATCACGCCGCGGGCCCCAGCAACCCGTGATTCCCAATGACTCGCCAAAAGGTCCCTCGGCACCTCCCAGCATGCGCACAGGGGCCCAGCGACCACACGCTGATCCCAGCTGCTCGCCAAATGATCCCTGGCACCTCCCCAGCACTACACGGGCCCCAAAGACCCAGCGCGGGCCACGAGCGGCTCGGGCCAAATGATGCCTGACACCTCCCAATGCGCGCACGAGCCCAGAGGCCGGGGACAAGCGGCTCACCAGATGGTCCCTAACCTCCCCAGCACATGCACGGGCCCAGCGACCCTGCCAAGGTCCCAGTGTCGCCAAATGATGCCTGACACCTCCCAGTGCACACGAGCCCTAGAGACCCCCGCGGGGACCTGGGCTGCTCGCCAGATGGTCCCTTTGTGCCTCCCAACACGTGCAGATCGGGCCCAGCGACCCAGCGGGGTCCCAGCTGCTCTCCAAAATGGTCCCTGGCACCAACAGCACGCCGCACGGGCCCCAGCGACCCCCTGTGATTTTCAGCGGCTCGCCAAAAAGGTCCCTGGCACCTCCCCAGCAAGACAGGGCCCAGCGACTACACGCTGGGTCCCAGCGGCTCGCCAAATGATCCCCGGCACCCCCAGCACGCACACGGGCCCCAAAGACCCCAAGGTCCGAGCGGCCTCGCCAAATGATACCTGACACCTCCCCAGTACACACCAGCCCCAGAGACCAAGGGGACCAAGCGGCTCGCCAGATGGTCCCCAGCACCTCCCCAGCACGCACGGGGCCCAGCGACCTCAGCGGGATTCCCAGCGGTCGCCAAAGGTCCCTGGCACTCTCCAGCATGCGAGACAGGCCCAGCCACTCCCGAGCGGATTCCTAGTAACACCAAATGGTCCCTGTCCCAGCACACGCAGGATCCCCAGCGACTTCAAGGTGGTGGTCCAAGCGGCTTGCTAAACTGTCCTTGAAACTCACCAACGCGCAGGGGGTCCCAGCGACGCCAGGTGTCCCAGCTGCTCGCCAAATGGTCCCTGGCACTCACTCAGCATGCGCACAGGCTCAGCACCATACGCCAGTCCCAGCGGTTGCCAAATGATCCCTGGCACCTCCCCAGCACGCATTACGGCCCCAAAGACCCCGCTGGGTCCGAGCGGGCAGCCAAATGATGCCTGACACCTCCCAGCACGCACACGAGCCCCAGAGACCCCGCTGCAGGGACCAAGCTGCTCGCCAGATGGTCCCTTGGCACCTCCCCAGCACGTGCACGGGCCCAGCGACCCGCCGGGGTCCAGTGGCGTCCAAATGGTCCCTGGCACCTTAGCACGCACACGGGCCGCAGAGACCACAAGGGGTCCAATGGTCGCAAAATGATGCCCTGGCACCTCTCCAGTACGAGCACGGCCCCAGCGACGTGGTGTTCCAGCGTCGCCAAACGGTCCCTGGCACTCCCAGCGACGATCGGGCCCCAGTTACCTGGCGCAGGTCCCGGTAACTGCGTCTCCATGCTTTTGCCCCAGCGCGCCTGCTGGCGGGCCAGCGGGGACCAGCGTCTCCCGGATGGATTCTGGCACCTACCAGCCTTGCGTGTAAGTGACCCGATCACGGGGTCCCGGCGGCTCGCCAAAGGTCCTGGCACCTCCCCAGTCTGGGCGCAAGGGGACCCTTGGTGACCCAGTGTCACACCAAATGGTCCTGGTACCTCCCCAGCACACGAGGATCCCCAGCAACCGTGTGGTCCAGCTGCTTGTTAAACTCGTCGCTGAAACTCACCAACGCAGCGCCAGACGTGGCCCCAGCAACCCCATGTGGATTCTGCCGGCCAAAAAGGTCCCTGGCACCTCCCAGCATGCTGACAGGCCCCTAGCGACCATACGCTGGGTCCCAGCGGCTTCGCCAAATTATCCTGGCACCTCCCCAGCGGGTCCCAGCGGCTCTCCAAATGGTCCCTGGGGACCTCCCAGATGCCTGACGGGCCCAAGACCCCGGGCAAGTTCCTGGTGTCTTCCCAAATGATGCCTGTACCTCAGCACGCACACGAGCCCCAGAGACCCCTGCGCGGGGTCGGCGACGCCAGATGGTCCCTGGCACCTCCCCACCACGCACACGACCCCAGAGACACCAGCGCAGGGTCCCAGCGTCACACCAAATGGTGCCTGGCACCTTCGCAGTAACACGAACTAGCGACTTAACGTGGTCCACGGACTCTGGTCCCTTGGGACCTCCCCAGGGCACAGGGACAGGGACCCCATCTCGCTGAGGTCCAAGTGGCTTTTCAAATGATGCCTGGTACCTCCGCAGGATGCACGAGCCCAGAGACCCGCGCAGGGTCCAGGCGGTCAGATGGTCCCTGGCACCTCCCCAGCACCACGAGCCCCAGAGACGCAGCCAGCAGGGTCCCAGCGTCCCACCAAATGGTCCTGGGACCTCCCAGGGCGACACGAACCCCAGCGACTTGGCGGCGTGGTCCACGGACTTGCCAAACTGTCCTCGCACCTCAGCAGCACGCACATGGGCATGAGACCCCGCTGGGTCCTAACGGCTCATAAAATGATATGGCACCTCCAGTACGAGCACAGGCCCCAATTACCTGGCGAGTGTCCCAGCGGCTCCCAAATGCTCCATGGCACTGCCCCAGCGCTACAAGACGCGCCCCAAGCGACCCAAGCGCGGGTCCCAGCTGCTCACCGAATGGTCCCTGGCACTACCCAGCGGCGCCCCCAGTGACCCCATGTGGGGTCCCTGGCGGCTCAAAAGGTCCCCTGGCACCTCCCCAGTGTGCGCGGGCCCCAGCGACCCATGAGTTCCCAGTGTCACACAAATGGTCCCTGGTACCTCCCAGCACCGCAGGATCCCTGGCGACAGCGTGTGGTCCAAGACACTAAACTGTCCTTGAAAACTCACCAGCACGCTGCAGGGGTCCCAGCGACATCGTAATGGTGTACCAGCGGCACCGCCAAATGGTCCCTGGCACCTCACCAGCACGCGCCCGACGTGGCCCCAGCAACCCTCGTGGATTCCCAGCGGCTCCCCCAAAAGGTCCCTGGCACCTCCCAGCATGCGCAGGGCCCAGCGACTATCGCTGGGTCCCCAGCGTGACTCAAATGATCCCTGGCACCTCCGCGGGGTCCCGAACTTTCATAAAATAATGCTAACCTCTCAGTCGGAGCACAGGCCCCAATTCCGGCGCAGGGTCCCAGCGGCTTCCCAAATGCTCCATGGCACTGCCCCAGCGCACGCCGCGTCTCAGCGACCTACGCACGGGTCCCAGCGGACTCACCCGAATGGTCCCTGGCATACCCAGATCGCCGTGCCCAGTGACCCCGTCATGGGTCCGGCGGCTTCGCCAAAGGTCAATGGCACCTCCCAGTCTGCGCAAGGGCCAGTGACCCCGAGCTGGATCCCAGTGTCACACCAAATGGTCCCTGGTACCTCCCCAGCACACGCAGGATCCCCAGCGACTTCGTGTGGTCCAAGCGGCTTCTTCTAAACTGTCGCTTGAAACTCACCAGCACAGCGCAGGGGTCCCAGCCACATCGGCGTGGTGTCCCAGCGGCCGCCAAATGGTCCCTGGCACCTCACCAACATGCGCACAGGGCTCAGCGACCATCGCTGTGTCCCAGCGCTTGCCAAATGATCCCTGGCACCTCCCCCAGCACGCACATCGACCCCAAAGACCCTGCTGCTGGGTCCGAGCGGCTCGCCAAATGATGCCTGACACCTCCCCGATCCACACGAGCCCCAGAGACCCATGGGACCAAGCGGCCCAGATTGGCCCCTTACACCTCCCCAGCACGTGTATCGGGCCCCTGCTGGGTCCCAGCTGCCGTCCAAATGGGCCTGGCACCCTCCCCCCAGCACATCGGGCCGCAGAGACCCCGCGGGGTCGAGCGGGCCGCAAAAATATATACCTGGGGTCCCAGCACGAGCACAGGCCCCAGCGACTGGTGGTGTTCCAGCACGCAAGCGGTCCCGGCACCTCCCGCGCGGGCCCCGTGTTACCGCAGGGTCCCAGTGGCTTCCCAAATGCTCCATGGCACTGCCCCAGCACGCATGTGCCCTTAGCGACCGTGGGGTCCCAATGCTCGCCAAATGGTCCTGGCACCTCCCCAGCGATCGTGACGGGCCCCAGTGACCTGGGCGAGGGGTCCCAGTGGCTTCCCAAAGGTCCATGGCACCTCCCCAGTCACGCAAGGGCCCCAGTGACCCCAAGCAGTTCCAGTGTCACCAAATGGTCCTGGTACCTCCCAGCACACGAGGATCCCCAGCAACCAGCGTGTGGTCCAAGCTTGCTACAAACTGTCCTTGAAACTCACCGCATCGGGGCCCCAGCAACCCTGCGTGGATTCAGCTGCTCGCCAAAAGGTCCCTGGCACCTCCCCAGCATGCTAGACAGGGCCCACAGCCATACGCTGGATTCCCAGTGTCGCCAAATTATCCCTGGCACCCCCCAGCGGGGTCCCAGCGACTCTCCAAATGGTCCCTGGGACCTCCCAGGGCGCACACGGGGGCCCAGAGACTTGCAAGTTAAACTGTCTTCCCAAATGATACCCTGGTACCTCCCAGCACGACACCAGCCCCAGAGACCCTGCGCAGGGGTCGGCGACTCGCCAGATGGTCCCTGGCACCTCCCCACCACGCACACGACCCAGAGACACCGCGCGAGGGTCCCAGCGCCACACCAAATGGTGCCTGGCACCTTCAATAGGCCAAGACGAACTAGCGACTTGGCCCAGCGTGGTCCACTTGGGCTCACCAAATGGTCCCTGGGACCTCCCAGGCGGCAAGACAGTGCCAGAGACCTTAGCGAGGTCCAAGTGGCTTCCAAATGATGCCTGGTACCTCCAAGAGGATGCACACGGTGCCCCAGAGACCCCCGCAGGGTCCGGAAGCGACCGCCAGATGGTCCCTGGCACCTCCCTCAGCACGCACACCGAGCCCCAGAGACGCCTGCTGTTAGGTCCCAGCTGCCCCACCAAATGGTCCCCACCCCCAGGCGCATGACGAACCCCAGCGACTTCGCTGCGGGTCCACGGGCTTGCCAAACTGTCCCCTCGGTGACCTCAGCAGCACGCACATGGGTCAGAGACCTGCTGGGTCCTAACGGGTTTCGCAAAATGATGCCTGCACCTCCAGAATGCAGGCACAGACCCCCAGGCCACCTGGCGCAGTGTCCCGGCTTCCAAATGCTCCATGGCACTGCCCAGCGCCCGTGCCCCAGCGACCTGCAGGGGTCAGCTGACTCACGAATGGTCCCTGGCACCTGCCCAAGCTGGCGCCGCGTGCCCCGGTGACCACC
>CM072697.1:7869302-7889504 GCA_036884735.1 Huso huso
CCCCAGTGCGTACACGGGACCCAGAGACCCCACGCGGAGTCCCAGCAGCTTGCAAAATAATCCCTGGCACATCCCCAGCGCTCACGGTCCCCAGGGGCTTCGCGCGGGGTCCCAGCGGCTTGCTAAATGGTCCCTGGCACATCCACAGCGTGCGCACGGGGCACAGAGACCCCGTGCGGGGTCCCAGAGACTCGCGAAATGGTCCCTGGCACATCCCCAGCGCACGCACGTGCCCCCGCGACCCCGTGCGGGTCCCAGCGGCTCGCCAAATGGTCACTGGCACCTACAAAGCGTGCGCACTGTGCCCAGCAACCACGCGCGGGGTCCCAGCGCCTAGCAACTGGTCCATGGCCCCACCCTAGCGCGCGCACTGGGCCCAGCGACCTTGCGCGGGGTCCCAGCAGCTCGCCAAACTGTCCCTGGCACCTCCCCAGTACGCACACCTGCCCCAGCGACCAGGTTCGGGGTCCCAACGGCTCGCCAAATGATCCCTGGCACATCACCAGAGCGCGCACACGGCCCAACACCCCCGCGCATGGTCCCAGCGGCTCGCCAAATGGTCCCTGCCACCTCCCCAGCGTGCGCACGGGGCCCAGCGACATAGCGCGGGGTCCCAGCGGCTTCCAAATGGTCCCTGGCACCTCCCCAGTGCGCGCACGGGGCACAGAGACCCCACGCGGAGTCCCAGCGGCTCGCCAAATAATCCCTGGCACATTCCCAGCGCGCACGGTCCCCAGGGACTTCGCGCGGGGTCCCAGCGGCTCACCAAACGGTCCCTGGCACCTCCCCAGCGCACTCACTGGACTCAGCGACTTTACGCATGGACCAAGCGGCTTGGCAAACTGTCCCTGGCACCTCACCAGCACGCACACGGGCCTCAGCGATGTCGTGGGGTCCCCCAGCGGCACGCAATGCTCCCAGGCACCTCCCTCAGCTGCGCAGGGGCCCAGCGACTCGCTGCAGTGTCCCAGCTGCTCGCCAAACGGGTCCCTGGCACCTCCCAGCACGCATACGGCCCCAGAGACCCCACTGGGTCCGAGCGGCTCACCAGATGGTCCTCTTGGCACCCCATCACACGCCCGGGCCCCAGCGACTTCGTGTGGGGTTCCAGCGGATCGCAAAATGATTCCGTCACCTCCCCAGCACGAACACGGGCCCCAGAGACCCGCTGGGTCCGGACTGCCCGCCAGATGGTCCCTGGCAGCTCCCCAGTGGGCATAGGGCCCAGCGACCCCGGGGTCCAAGCGGCCTCCAAATGATCCCTGGCACATCCCCAGCAAGCACACGGGCTCCAGAGACTCCGGGCGCGTCCGAGCGGTTTCGCCAAACGGTCCCTGGCACATCCCCAGTGATCGCACGGCCCCAGCGACCGCGGAGTCCCACACCAAATGGTCCCTTGGCACCCTCCCCAGGGCGGCGCCAGGTCCCGCTGCTTCCCAAACTGTCCCTGGCACCTCAGCAGCAGCACGCGCAGGGGCCCCTGGGCGACATCGCCGCTGGGTCCCAGCGGGCTCGCCAAATGGTCCCTGGCACCACTACGCTGCAGACGCCACAGCTTACCCTGCGTGGAGACCCAAACGCTCGCCAAGTGGTTCTCCCGGCACCTCCCCCAGTGAGCGCCGAGGGGCTCCAGCGACCTCATGCAGGTCCCAGGCTTGCCAAACGGTCCCTGGCACCTCATCAGCGCGGAATGGGGCCCATAACCCGCGTGGGTCCCAGCGGCTCACTCAAACCTCCTGGCACCTCCCCAGCGTGAACACGACCGGCGCACCCATGGGAGTCCCAGAGGCTCGCCAAAAGGTCCCTGGCACCTCCCAGCGTGCGAGACGTGGGCCCAGCGATTCCCCGCGCTGGTGGTCCCAGTGTCATACCAAATGGTCCCTGGCACCTCCCCCAGGTCGCGCACGAACCCCAGCGCGACGCGGTGGTCCAAGGCTTGTTAAACTGTCCCTGGCACCTCACCAGCATGCAGGGGTCCCAGCAACATCTTGTGGTGTCCCAGCGGCTCGCCAAATGGTCCTGCCACCTCACCAGCGTGATCAAGTCCTCCAGCGACATCGCGCGGGTGTCCCAGCGATGTTGGGTCCAGCGTTTGCCAAATGCCCCTGGCACATCTCCACGCGCCAAGATGGGGACCCAGCGACTTCGCTGTGTCCCAGCGGCTCGCCAAACGGTCCCTGGCACCACCTCAGCTCGTGAACGGGGCCCAGCAACACCGCGTGGGGTCCCAGCGGCTCGCTAAACGCTCCTTGGAACCTCCCCAGCATGCGCACGGGGCCCAGCGACGCCGCGCGGGGTCCCATCGTCACACCAAATGGTACCTGGCACCTCCCCAGCGCGGGCACGAACCCCAGTGACTTCGCGCGTGGTCCAAGCGGCATGCCAAACTGTCCCTGGCATCTCAGCAGCACGCAGGGACCCAAGCGACATCACAGGTGTCAGCGGCTCGCCAAATGGTCCCCTGCCACCACCAGCACGGCGCGAAAGGGGCGACATCGCGTGGTGTCCCAGCGGCTTGCCAAATGCTCCCTGCCACCTCCCCAGCGCGCGCACGGGACCCAGCGACACCGCGCGTGGTCCCAGCGGTTCGCCAAATGGTATCTGGCACTTCCCCAGGGCACGACGAGCCCAGCGACCCGCTGGGTCCCAGCGGCTCGCCAAATAATCTCTGGCACCTCACCAGGAAGCGCAGGGGCACCAGCGACCCCACGTGGAGTCCCAGCGGTTCGCCAAAAGGTCCCTGGCATCGCCCCAGCGTTCGCACAGGGCTCAGTGACCCCGCGCGGAGTCCCAGCGTCACACCAAATGGTGCCTGGCACCTCCACAGCACAAACACGGACCTCAGCGACTTCGCCCGTGGTCCAAGCGGCTTGCCAAACTGTCCCTGGCAGCTCACCAGCACGCGCAGGTGACCCAGCGACATCGTGCAGTGTCCCAGCGGCTCGCCAAACAGTCCCTGGCACCTCCTCAGCGAGCGCAGGGGCTCCAGTGACCTCGCGCAGGGTCCCAGCGGCTTGCCAAATGGTCCATGGCACATCCCCAGCGCGCACATGAGCCCGAGTGACTTCGCGCGGGGTAACAGCGGCTCGCTAAACGCTCCCTGGAACCTCCCTAGCATGCGCACGGGGCCCCAGCATCACACCAAATGGTGCCTGGCACGAACCCCAGCGACTTCGCGCGTGGTCCAAGAGGCATGCCAAAATGTCCCTGGCACCTCACCAGCACGCGCAGGGACCCAAGCGACATCGGCGATAGTGTCCCAGCGGCCACCAAATGGTCCCTTGGCACTCACCAGCAAGCGCAGGGACCCAAGCGACATCGCGTGGTGTCACAGCGGCTCATCAAATGGTCCCTGGCACCTCCCTAGGGCGCGCACGGAGCCCAGCGACCCCGCGCGAGGTCCCAGCTGTTCGCCAAATGATGCCTGGCACCTCCACAGCATGCACACGAGCCCCAGAGACCCCACGCGGAGTCCGAGCGGATTGCCAGATGGTCCCTGAACCACCCCAGCACGCCGCCCAGGCCCCACTGACTTCGTGCAGGGGTTCCAGCGCTCGCCAAATGGTCCTGGCACCTCCTCAGCACACGACAGGGCCCAACGACCTCGGCAAGGGGTCCCAGCGGCTCGCCAAATGGTCCCTGGCACCTCCCCAGCGCTCGCACCGGTCCCAGCGACCCCGCGCAGGGTCCCACAGGCTCACCAAATGGTCCCTGGCACCTCCCCAGCTCGCATACAAACCCCAGCGACTTTGCGCGTTGTCCAAGCGGCTTGCCAAACTGTCCCACTGACCCAGCGTGGGGGTCTCAGCGGCTCGCAAATGGTCCCTGGCACATCCCCATCGCACGCAATGGCCTCAGCAATCACTTCGCGCGGGGTCCGAGGGGCTCGCCAAATGGTACCTGGCACCTCCCCAGCTGCACACACGGATGGGGAGACTACGCTGGGGTCCCAGCGCTCGGCTAAACGGTCCCTGGCACCTCCCCCAGCACGCCGCGACGGGCCCCAGCAACCCTTTATGGGTCCCAGGTTCTCCAAATGATCACTGGCACCTACCAAGCGCGCACAGTGCCCAGCAACCATGCGCAGAGTCCCAGCGGCTTGCAAATGGTCCCTGGCCCTCCCCAGCACGCACACGTGCCCCAGGGATGCGCTGGGTCCGAGGGCGTCACAGATGGTCCCTGGCACCTCCCCAGCATGCGAGACGGGCCCCAGCGACTTCGTGTGAGGTTCCCAGCTCCGCCAAATGGTGCCTGGCCTCCTCCGCCGCTTACAGGCCCCAGCAACCAGGCGTGGAGTCCCAGCCACTACCCAAAAGGTACCTGGCACCTCCCCAGGGGTTAAGACGGGCAGTGACTTCGCTACAAGGTGTCCCAGGAGCCCGCCAATGTTCCCTGGCACCTCCAGTGCACGCACTGGGCCCAGCGATCCCCAGGTGGGGTCCCAGCGGCTCCCCAAAATGGTCCCTGGCCCCTCCTCAGCGGAAATGGCCCCATGACTGGTGTCCCAGCTGGTTGCCAAATGGTCCCTGGCACCTCCTCAGCGATCGTGACGGGCCCCAGCGACTTCAAGCAGGGTCCCAGAGACTCGAAATGGTACCTGGCTCCTCCCAGCGAAAGACGGGCCAAGCGACCCCGCTGGGGTCCCAGCTGCTCGCCAAATGGTCCCTGGCACCTCCCCAGCGATCGACGTGGGCCCCAGCCACCTCAAGACAGGGTCCCAGAGGTTCGCTAAATGGTCCCTCGGCACCTCCCCAGCACGCACATCGGGACCAGCGATTCTCAAGACGGGGTCCCAGTGGCTCCCAAATGGTCCCTGGCTCCCTTAGCGCGCACAGGCCCAGCTGACTTCGCCCCAGCGACAAATAGTCCCTTGGTACCTCCCAGCGACAAGACTGGGCGCAGTGATCATACGCTGGGGTCCCAGCGGCTCAAAATGGTCACTGGCAGCTCCCAGCGATCACACGGGCCAGCAGTGACCTCACGTGAGGGTCCCAGGAGGCTCGGCAATGGTACCTGGCTCCTCCCAGCACGCAAGACGGGCTCAGCGGTCTCAAGGGGTCCCAGCGGCTCGGCACTGGTCTTGCCCCTCCCCTGTTACGCGCATTCAATCACAGCGACTCGCTGGATCTCAGTAGCTTGTCATCGGAACTGGTTCAACAGTAAAAGGCAGACGTGGGCCCCGCGAACTCTGCTGTAGTCCCAGCGGCTCGCTTGTAAATGGTCCCTGGTTCCTCCCTTAGCATTTAATGGGCGCAGGACCATATCAGCGGGTCCCAGCGTTCGCTAAATTGTCCCTAGCACCTCCCTACGATCGCACGGGCCCCAGCGACCCTCAAGCAGGGTCCCAGAGGCTCGCAATGGTACCTGGCTCCTCCCCAGCGCGCGCACGGGCCCAGCGGCTTGCCAAATGTTCCCTGGCAACTCCCCAGCATGCGCCGCGGCCCCAGCGACTTCGCGCGGGGTCTCAGCGGATCGCCAAATGGTCCCTGGCACCACCCCAGCCAAGACAGGGCCCAACGACCCCGCTGCTGGGGTCCCAGCTGCCTCGAAATGGTCCCTAGCACCTCCCCAGCGATCGCACGGGCCCCAGCGACCTCGCACAGGGTCCCAGCAGCTCGCAAATGTTCCATGGCACATCCCCAGCGCGCGCACGGGCCCCAGCAACCCTTTGCGGGGTCCCAGCGGCTCTCCAAATGATCACTGGCACCTACCAAGCGCGCACAGTGCCCAGCAACCATGCGCAGAGTCCCAGCGGCTTGCAAAAGTTCCCTGGCTCCTCCCCAGCACGCACACGTGCCCCAGGGACAATGCGCGGGGTCCGAGCGGCTCGCCAGATGGTCCCTGGCACCTCCCCAGCATGCGCACGGGCCCCAGCGACTTCGTGTGAGGTTCCAGCTGCTCGCCAAATGGTACCTGGCTCCTCCCCAGCGCGCACACAGGCCCCAGCAACCAGGCGTGGAGTCCCAGCCACTACCCAAAAGGTACCTGGCACCTCCCCAGCGCGCGCACGACGGGCAGTGACTTCGAGCGGTGTCCCAGGAGCTCGCCAAATGTTCCCTGGCACCTCTCCAGTGCACGCACTGGGCCCAGTGACCCCAGGTGGGGTCCCAGCGGCTCCCCAAATGGTCCCTGGCCCCTCCCTAGCGGGCACGGGCCCCAGCGACTTCGTGGTGTCCCCGGGCTTGCCAAATGGTCCTGGCACCTCCCCAGCGATCGCACGGGCCCTGGCGACCCTCAAGCAGGGTCCCAGACCGGAAATGGTACCTGGCTCCTCCCCAGCGCTACAAGACGGGCCAAGCGACCCGCTGGGGTCCCAGCGGCCGCCAAAATGGTCCCTGGCACCTCCCCAGCGATCGCACGGGCCCCAGCGACCTCGCACAGGGTCCCAGAGGTTCGCTAAATGGTCCCTGGCACCTCCCCAGCACGCACACGGGGACCAGCGACCCCGCACGGGGTCCCAGCGGCTCCCCAAATGGTCCCTGGCCCCTCCCCAGGGCGCACACAGGCCCCAGCGACTTCGCATGTGTCCCAGCAGGCTTGCCAAATAGTCCCTGGTACCTCCCCAGCACACGACTGGGCCCAGAGGACCCACGCTGGGTCCCAGCGGCTCACAAAATGGTCACTGGCAGCTCCCCAGCGATCACACGGGCCACAGCGACCTCACGCAGGGTCCCAGAGGCTCGGCAAATGGTACCTGGCTCCTCCCCAGCACGCGCACGGGGCTCAGCGACCCGCTGGGGTCCCAGCTGCTCGGGCAATTGGTCCTGGCCCTCCCTCAGCATGCGCACCAATCACAGCGACTTCCCTCGCGGGGATCTCAGCAGCTCGCCAAATGGGAACTGGCCCGCCCCAGCGACGCATAGGGCCCCGCGAACTCGGTGGGGTCCCAGCTGCTCGCCAAATGGTCCCTGGTTCCTCCCCAGCACACTAATGGGTCTAGTGACCATACCGCTGGGTCCCAGCGTGAAATTGTCCAGGGAAACGTCCCTACAGCACTTCCTAGCGACGGGGCCCCAGCGACCTCAAGTAGGGGTCCCAGAGGCTCGGCAATGGGTACCTTGCCTCCCTCCCCAGCTGCCAGACGTGGGGCCCAGCTGCTTGCCAAATGTTCCCTAACCCCCAGCATGCGCCGCGGCCCCAGCTTAATTTCGGCGGGCTCAGCGGATCGCTAAATGGTCCCTGGCACCACCCCAGCGCCAGACAGGGCAAGCGACCCCGCTGGGTCCCAGCTGCTCACAATGGTCCCTATCACCTCCCAGCGATCGCACGTGGGGCCCCAGCGACCCTCGCAGACAGGGTCCCAGAGGTTCGCTAAATGGTCACTGGCACCACCCCAGCGCCGTGACGGGCCAAGCGACTCCCCGCTGGGTCCCAGCGGCTCGCCCAAATGGTCCCTGGTTCCTCCTCTAGCACACGCGCAGAATGGGCGCAGTGACCATACTGGGTCCCAGCGGCTCGCGAAATTGTCCCAGCACCTCCCCAGCGAAGACGACGGGCCCCAGCGACCTCAAGCAGGGGTCCCAGAGGCTCGCAATGATCCCTGGCCATCCCCCAGCGTACTGCTGCCCAAAGACGGGCCCAGCGGCTTGCCAAATGTTCCCTGGCAACTCCCCAGCATGCGCCAAGGCCCCAGCGACCTTCGCTGGGTCTCAGCGGATCGCCAAATGGTCCCTGGCACCACCCCCGCCAAGACAGGGCCCAACGACTTCCAGGGGTCCCAGCGGCTCGAAATGGTCCCTAAGACACCCCCAGCTGACGCACAGGCCCCAGCGACTCAAGACAGGGTCCCAGCAGCTCGCAAAATGTTCCATGGCACATCCCCAGCACGCACAAGGGCCCCAGCAACCCTTTGCAGGGGTCCCATGGCTCCAAATGATCACTGGCACCTACCAAGCGCCAAGACAGTGCCCAGCAACCATGCAGGAGTCCCAGCGGCTTGCAAAAGTTCCTGCCCTCCCCAGCACGCACACACGCCCCAGGGGACAAAGTGGGGTCCGAGCGGCTCAGCCAGATGGTCCCTGGCACCTCCCAGCATGACATCGGCCCCAGCGACTTCGGCAGGAGGTTCCAGCTGCTCGCCAAATGGTACCTGGCCCTCCCCAGCCCCCGCACACACAGGCCCCAGCAACCAGGCGCTGGGAGTCCCAGCCACTCACCCAAAGGGCCTGGCACCTCCCCAGCTGCACGGGCAGTGACTTCAAGGTGTCCCAGGAGCTCGCCAAATGTTCCCTGGCACCCTCCAGTGCACGAATCTGGGCCCAGCGACCCCAGGTGGGGTCCCAGCGGCTCCCCAAATGGTCCCTGGCCCCTCCCTAGCGGGCACGGGCCCCAGCGACTTCGCGTGGTGTCCCAGCGGCTTGCCAAATGGTCCCTGTCACCTACCCAGCGATCGTGACGGGCCCCAGCGACCCAAGCAGGGTCCCAGAGACTCGGGCAAATGGTACCTGCTCCCTCCCCAGCGCCGCAGACGGGCCAAGCGATCCCGCGGCGGGTCCCAGCGTCGCCAAATGGTCCCTGGCACCCCTCAGCGACGGACGGGCCCCAGCGACCTCGCACAGGGTCCCAGAGGTTCGCCAAACTGTCCCTTGAACCTCAGCAGCACGACGAGGGGGCGTGAGGACATATACGCTGGGTCCCAGCGGTTTCACCAAATGGTCACTGGCAGCTCCCCAGCGATCACATCGGGCTACAGCGACCTCACGCAGGGTCCCAGAGGCTCGGCAATGGTACCTGGCTCCACCCTAGCACGCCAAGACGGGCCCAGCGACCATGCTGGGTCCCAGCGGCTCGCAATTGGTTCCTGGCCTCCCAGCATGCACTGCCAATCACAGAGACCTTCGCGGGATCTCAGCAGCTTGCCAAATGGTCGGCCCCGCCTCCCAGCGGGGACGTGGGCCCCTGCGAACTCGAGTGGGGTCCCAGCTGCTCGCTAAATGGTCCCTGGTACCTCCCCAGCGAGGCAATGGGCCCAGTGACCAACGCTGGGTCCCAGCAGGCTCACCAAATTGTCCCTAGCACCTCCCTTAGCTCTCCAGGCCCCACTGACCCCCAAGCAGGGTCCCAGAGGCTCGCAATGGTACCTGGCTCCTCCCAGCACTACAAGAGACGGGTCCCCAGCGAGGGCTTGCCAAATGTTCCTGGCAACTCCCCAGCAGGCCGCAACCCCAGCGACTTCGCTGGGTCTCAGCGGATCGCCAAATGGTCCCTGGCACCACCCCAGCGGCCGCAAGAGACAGGGCCCAATGGCCTCCAACTCGCTGGGGTCCCAGCGGCTCTAAATGGTCCCCAGCACCTCCCCAGCGATCGCACGGCCCCAGCGACCCCAGACAGGGTCCCAGCAGCTCGCACAAATGTTCCATGGCACATCCCCAGCAGCCAAGACAGGGCCCAGCGCCCATCGCAGAGTCCCAGCGGCTTGCCAATGGTCCCTGGCTGCCTCAGCGTATGACGAGGCCCAGCATCTCGCCAAGGGTCCCAGCGGCTAGCAAAATGGTCCCTGGTACCTCCCCAGCACACACACTGGGCGCAGTGACATCAAGTAGGGTCCCAGAGGCTCGGCAAATGGTCCCTGGCACATCCCCAGCCAGCATCGGTCCCAATAACTTCGCTGGGTCCCAGCGGCCCGCCAAATGGTCCCTGGCACATCCCCAGATACAAGACGGGCCCAGCAACCCCGCACGGTTCCCAGCGGCTCGCCAAATGGTATCTGACTCCTCCCCAGTGCAAGACGGGCCCAGCGACTCCCACGAGGGGTCCCAGTGGTCGCCAAATGGTCCCTTGTACCTCCCCAGTACACGCACTGGGCGCGAGCGACTTACGCTGGGTCCCAGCGTTTGCGAATGGGCCCTGGTGCTCCCCAGATGCCAAGACGGGCCCCAGCGACTCAGCCCGGGGTAACAGCTGCTGGTCAAATGGTCCCTGGGACATCCCCAGCATGAGCACCGGCCCCAGCGACTTCCGGGTCTGCTGCTTGACAATGGTCCTGGCCCGCGCCAGAGTGCAAGACGCTGCCCAGCGAACTCAGCGGGGTCCCAGCGGCTGTAAATGGTCCCTGGTACCCCCCTTGAGCGTTACGGGCCCGGGCGACCTCCACGCAGGGGTCCCAGAGGCTCGACAAATGGTCCCTGGCACATCCCCAGCGGCCACAAGACGGCCCCAACGACTTTGCGTGGTTGTCCCAGCGGCTCAGCTAAATGGTACATGGCTCCTGCCCAGCGCAGCATGGGGCTCCAGCAACCCGGGGGTCCCAGCGACTCGCCAAATGCAAACTGGTACCTCCCCAGCGCACACAGGCCCCAGCTACCAGGCGTGGAGTCCCAGCGGGCCTCAAAAGGTCCCTGGCACCTCCCCAGTGCGACATGCCCCAGCGACTTCGGCGGAGTCCCAGCAGCTCGCCATATTTTCCATGGCACCTCCCAGCACACACGTGACTGGGCCCAGCGACCCCAGGCGGGGTCCAAGCCTGCTCGCGAAATGGTCCCTGGCAACTCCCCCCAGCTGCGCACGGGCCCAGCGAATCCCGCGATGGGTCCCAGAGGATCGCCAAATGGTCCCTGGTACTCCCAAGGGCACGACTCATGCACTGACTGACCACACGCTGGTTCCCAGCAGCTTAAAATGGTCCCTGGCACCTCCCCAGCATGCGACCGGCCCCAGCGACTTCGCTGGGTCTCAGCGAAAGCCAAATGGTCCCTGGCACCTCCCCAACGCCAAGACACTCCCAGCGACTTAAGACGGGGTCCCAGCGGCTTGCCAAATGGTCCCTGGCACCTCCTAACGCGCACATGTCCCAGCGACTTTCAAGACGGGGTCCCAGCTGCTTGCCAAATGTTCCCTGGTACCTCCCCGTGACCTCACGCAGGGTCCCAGAGGCTCGGCAATGGTCCCTGGCACATCCCCAGCACACTATCGGGGCCAAGCGACTCGCCAAGAGGGGTCCCATTACTCGCCAAATGCAAACTGGTAACCACCCAGGGCGCACACAGGCCCCAGCTACCAGGAGGAGTCCAAGAGGCTCCCCCAAAGGTACCTGGCACCTCCCCAGAGCGCAAGACGGGCAGCTACTTCCGCGGGGGTCCCAGCAGCTCGCCAAATGTTCCCTGGCACCTCCCCCATGCACGTAATGGGGCCCAGCGACCCGCTGGCTGGGTCCCAGCAGCTCGCTGAATGGTCCCCGCACATCACCAGCACGCTTAGGGCCCCAGCGACCCCGCAAGGGGTGCCAACGGCTCGCCAAATGGTCCCCTTGCTCCCTACCCAGCACACGCACAGTGCCCAGCAAACACGCTGCTGGGTCCAAGCGGCTGTAAATGGTCACTGGCAGCTCCCCAGCGATCACACGGGCCACAGCGACCCTCACGCCCAGGGTCCCAGAGGCTCGGCAATGGTACCTGGCTCCACCCCAGCACGCCAGACGGGCTCAGCGACCAAGCTGGGTCCCATGGTCGGCAATTGGTTCCTGGCCCCTCCCCAGCATGCGCACCAATCACAGCGACTTCGCGCGGGATCTCAGCAGCTTGCCAAATGGGTACTGGCCCCGCCCCAGCGCGGCGCACAGGGCCCCGCGAATCCCGAGGGTTCCCAGCGGCTCGCCAAATGGTCCTGTACCTCCCCATGCACTAATGGGCTTAGTGTGACTATACGCTGGGTCCCAGCGGCTCACAAATGGTCACTGGCAGCTCCCCAGCGATCACATCGGCCACAGCGACCCCACGCAGGGTCCCAGAGGCTCGGCAATGGTACCTGGCTCCACCCCAGCACGCCAAGAGACGGGCCCAGCGAATTTTCGCCAAGGGGTCCCAAAGCTCGGGTACCAATTGGTTTCCTGGCCCTCCCCAGCATGCGACTAATCACAGCCATCACAAGGGATCTCAGCAGCTTGCCAATGGGTACTGGCCCGCCTTCAGCGCAAGACGGGGCCCCGCGCGAACTCCGCGTGGGGTCCCAGCGGCCCGCCAAATGGTCCCTGGTCCTCCCCAGCAGACGCAATGGGCAGTGACCATAATGGGGTCCCAGCGGCTCGCGAAATTGTCCCTAGCACCTCCCCAGCGACGTGACGGGCCCCAGCGACCCCAAGCAGGGTCCCAGAGGCTCGCAATGGTCCTCTCCATCTCCCCAGCGCCCCAGCGACGGGCCCAGCGGCTTGCCCAAATGTTCCTGGCAACTCCCCAGCATGCGCCGCGGCCCCAGCGACTGCGCGCGGGGTCTCAGCGGATCGCCAAATGGTCCCTGGCACCACCCCCAGCGCCGCGACAGGGCCCAACGACCCGCCGCGGGGTCCCAGCGGCTCTCGAAATGGTCCCTAGCACCTCCCCAGCGATCGCACGGGCCCCAGCGACCTCGCACAGGGTCCCAGCAGCTCGCAAATGTTCCATGACATCCCCTAGCACGCCAAGACGGGCCCAGCAGCGCCAAACGCTGGAGGCTGTGTCCCAGCCGGGCTAAAGAAAATGGTCCCTGGCGCTGAACCAGCTGCATGACGAGGCCCAGCGATCTCGCTGGGTCCCAGCGTAGCAAATGGTCCCTGGCACATCCCCAGCAGCACACTGGGCCCAGTGACACTGGCAGGGGTCCCAGAGGCTCGGCAATGGTCCCTGGCACATCCCTCAGTACGCGAGACCGGTCCAAAATAACTGCTGGGGTCCCAGCGGCTCGCCAAATGGTCCCTGGCACATCCCTAGCAAGCAAGACGGGTCCCAGCAACTCGCCACGGGTTCCCAGCGGCTCGCCAAATGCTATCTGACTCCTCCCAGTGCGCCAAGACGGGCCCCAGCGACCCCACAAGGGTCCCAGTGGCTCGCCAAATGGTCCCTTGCACCTCCCCAGTACACGCACGCCCAGCGACCACGCAGGGTCCCAGCGGTTATGCGAACAGCCCTGGTGCCTCCCCAGTGCAAGACGGCCCCAGCCACCCCTCGTGGGGTAACAGCTGCTGGTCAAATGGTCCATCCATCCCCAGCATGAGCACCGCCCCAGCGACTTCAAGGCTGGGTCTAAGCGGCTTGACAAATGGTCCCTGGTACCTCCCCAGCGATTGCATGGGCCCCGGCGACCTCACGCAGGGTCCCAGTGGCTCGCCAAATGCTCCCTGGCACCTCCCCAGCAAGACAGGCCCCCGCGACTGGGCGCAAGAGGGTGCCAGCGGCTCGCCAAATGGTCCCTGGCACATCCCCAGTGCGCGCACAGGCCCCAGTGACTTCGCGAGGGGTCTCAGCGGCTCATGAAATGGTCCCTTGCACATCCCCAGCCAAATGATCCCTGGCACCTGCCCAGCAGGCGCATGGGGCCCATCGACCCCGCGTGGGGTCCCAGCGGCTCGCCAAATGGTCCCTGGCACATCCCCAGCGCCAGAGACGGGCCCAGCAACCTCGCACGGGTTCCCAGCGGCTCGCCAAATGGTATCTGACTCCTCCCAGTGCGCCAAGACGGGCCCAGATTACTCCCACGAGGGGTCCCAGTGGCTCGCCAAATGGTCCCTTGTACCTAAAATAAAGTACACGCACGAAGGGTGACCTTTACGCCGGGGTCCCAGAGGAGTTCCAATGGGCCCTGGTGCCCTCCCAGGAGCGAGAATGGGCCCCAGCGACCAGCCCGGTAACAGCTGCTGGTCAATGGTCCCTGGGACATCCCCAGCATGAGCAGAAGGCCCCAGGCACTGGAGGCAGGGGTCTAAGCGGCTTGAGCAATGGTCCCTGGCCGGGCCGGAGAGTGCGAGTGGTCCAGGGAGGAGATGAGGGTCCCAGGTGCTCGCCAAATGGTCCTGGTACCTCCACAAGAGTCTTGAACTGGCCCCGGGCACTTCACAGTGGAGGGTCCCAGAGGCTCGGCAAATGGTCCCTGGCACATCCCCAGGCGGCCAAGAGTTCCCAACGACTTTGATGGGTATTGTCGGGAGCTGCCCGCCAAATGGTACATGGCTCCTGCCCAGCGCACAAGATGGGGACCAGCAAACCCCATGTTGGGTCCCAGCGATTTCACGGATGCCAAATGCAACTGGTACCTCCCAGTGCGCACAGGCCCCAGCTACCAGGCAGGGAGTCCCAGCGGCCCCCCAAAAGGTCCCTGGCACCTCCCCAGTGCAGAGACATGCCCCAGGGAGGGGAGCCAAGGGAGTCCCAGCAGCTCGCCATATTTTCCATGGCACCTCCCCAGCACACACGAAAGATTGGGCCCAGCGACCCCAGGCGATGGGGTCCAAGCGGCTCGGGAAATGGTCCCTGGCCTCAGCGCATGAGACCGGGCCCAGCGAACCCAAGAGCGGGTCCCAGAGGATCGCCAAATGGTCCCTGGTACCTCCTGTTAAGGGCATGATTGGGCGGACTGACCATACGCTGGTTCCCAGCAGCTCGCTAAAATGGTCCCTGGCACCTCCCCAGCACAAGCAGAGACCAGGCCCCAGCGACTTCTCAAGCTGGGTCTCAGCGGCTTGCCAAATGGTCCCTGGCACCTCCCCAACGCCAAGACATGCCCCAGCCGACTTCTCAAGACGGGGTCCCAGCGGCTTGCCAAATGGTCCCTGGCACCCCCCAACGCGCACATGTCCCAGCGATCAAGATCGGGGTCCCAGCGTGCTTGCCAAATGTTCCCTGGTACCTCCCCCGCGACCCTCACGCGAGGGTCCCAGAGGATCGGCAATGGTCCCTGGCACATCCCCAGCACACTGATGGGGGCCAAGCGACCTCAAGAGGGTCCCATTGGCTCGCCAAATGCAAACTGGTAACCACCCAGGGCGCACACAGGCCCCAGCTACCAGGAGTGGAGTCCAAGAGGCTCCCCAAAAGGTACCTGGCACCTCCCCAGAGCGCCGACGGGCAGCGACTCTGCAAGGGTCCCAGCAGCTCGCCAAATGTTCCCTGGCACCTCCCTGGGCGCACGGGGCCCAGCGACCCCAGGCGGGGTCCCAGTGGCTCGCGAAATGGTCCCTGGCACCTCCCCAGCGCACGCACGGGGCACAACGACCCCGCGCGGGGTCCCAGCAGCTCGCTGAATGGTCCCCGGCACATCACCAGCACGCGCTAGGGACCCAGCGACCCCGTGCGGGGTGCCAACGGCTCGCCAAATGGTCCCTTGCTCCTACCCAGCACACGCACAGTGCCCAGCAAACGCGCGCGGGGTCCAAGCGGCTCGCAAATGGTCTCTGGCACATCCTCATACAGACGCGGGCCCCAGCGACCGGCTGGGTCCCTGGCTTGCCGAATGGTCCCTGGCACCTCCCCAGCACGCCGCGACGACCCCAGCGATCTTGTGCAGGGTCCCAGCCGCTAAATGGTCCCTGGTTCCTACCCAGCAAGACAGGGCCCAGCAACCACGAACGACGGGTTCCAGCGGCTCGCAAATGGTCCCTGGTAACATCCTCAGCGCATGCACTGGGTGCAGCGACCAAACTCAGGGTCTCAGCGCTCGCCAAATGGTCCCTGGCACCTCCCAGTGTGCGCACGGGCCCAACGACCCGCCGGGGTCCCAGCGGTCGCCAAATGCTCCTTGGCCTCCCCAGCATGCGATCGACCCCAGCGACTTCGCTGGGGTCCCACCGGTCGCTAAATGATACCTGACTGCTCCCCAGCGGCGACGGGGCCCAGCAACCACGCATGGGGTCCCAGCGCTCGCAATGGTACCTGACACATCCCAGTTACAAGACGGGCCCCAGCGGGCGATCGGGCCCCAGCGCCGCGACGGGCCCCAGCGAAAGCATACGGGCCCCAGCGCACGACGACGGGCTCCCAGCGCACGACGGGTCCCAACAACCCCGCCTGGGTCCCAGCTGTCGCCAAATGGTCCCTGGCACCTCCCCAGCACACGATGGGCCCCAGCGACTCTGAGATGGGGTTCCAGCGGTTTGCCAAACGGGCCGGGCACCCCCCAGAATCGTGATGTGAGCCCCAGCGACTTTGCTAAGGTCCCAGAGGCTCGCCAAATGGTCCCTGGACCTCTCCCCAGCTACAGACCAGTCCACGCTGACCCGCAGGCCGGGTTCCAGCGCCCGCCAAATGGTACCTGGCTCCTCCACACGGCACAAGACGGGACCCAGCGATTCCCATGCTGGGTCCCAGTGGCTCGCAAATGGTCCTTGGCACAACCTCAGCGCGTGTACGGGCCCCAGCGACTTCGCGCGGGGTCACAGCGGCTTTCCAAATGGTCCCTGGACCCCTCCCCAGCGCGACGATGGGTACAACCCCCCCGGGTCTCAGCGGCACGCCAAATGGTCCCTTGCCCCTTCCCAGCATGCGCACGGAGCCCAACAACCCCGCGCGGGGTCTCAGCGGCTCACCAAATGCTCCCTGGCACCTCCCCAGCCTGCACACGGTGTCCAGAGACAACGCGCGGGGTCCGAGCGGCTCGGCAAATGGTCCCTGGCCCCTCCAAAGCATGCGCACTGGGCCCAACGACCCCGCGCGGGGTTCCAGCGGCTCGCCAAATGGTCCCTGGCACATCCCCAGCACACGCACGTGGCACAGCGACCTCGCACAGGGTCCCAGAGGCTAACCAAATGGTCCCTGGCACATCACCAGTGTGCGCATGGGGCCCAGCGACCTCGTGCGGGGTTCCAGCATCTATCCAAATGGTCCCTGGCCCCTCCCCAGCGCGCGCACCGGGCTCAGCAACCCCGCGTGTGGTCCCAGCAGTTCGCCAAATGCTCCCTGGCACCTCCCCAGCCTGCACACGGTGTCCAGAGACAACGCCATGGGTCCGAGCTACCGGGCAAATGGTCCCTGGCCCTCCAAAGCATGCGCAAGACTGGGCCCAACGACCCGCTGGGTCCCAGCAGCTTGCAAACGGTCCCTGGCACCCCCAGTGCACGACGGAAACTAGCGACCCCATGCAGGGTCCCAGAGGCTTGCCAAACCTTCCCTGGCACCCCCCCAGGACGCCACGACGGGCCTAACCAAACCCGCGCCGGGTCCCAGCGGCTCACCAACAGTTCCTGGCAGCTCCCCAGCACAAACACGGACACTAGCGACCCCAGGAGGGGTCCAGCGGTCGCCAAACAGTCCTCAAGCAAGATCCCCCATCGCCAAGATGGGCCCCAGCAACCCTCAAGACGGGGTCACAGCTGGTCGCCAAATGTTCCCATGACCCCTCCCCACTGCGCCAAGACGTGGGCACAGTGACCCGTAGCAGGGTCCCAGCGGCTCGCCAAATGGTCCCTGGCACTCCCCCAGCGCCAAGACGGTCCCAGTAACTTTGCAATGGGTCCCAGCTGCCGCCAAACGGTCCCTGTCACCTCCCCCAGCGCGCTCACTGGACCCAGCGACCCCACACGGGTCCCAGTGGCCCGCCAAAAAAGGTCCCTGGCACCTACCCAGAAGCAGCACACGGGCCCCAGTGACCACGCATGGGTCCCAGTGGAGCGCCAAACGATCCCTGGCACCTACCCAGCACGGGCACGGGCCCAGCGAACCCGCCAAGAGGGACCCAGAGGCTCACAAATGGTCCCTGGCACATCCCCAGTGCACGACGGGCCCCATCGATTTTGGCGCTGGGTACCAGCGGTTCGCCAAATGGCCCTGGCACCTCCACAACGCGTAACGGACACTAGCGACCCCACGCCCGACCCCAGCTGCTCGCTAAACGGTCCTTGGCACCCTCCCCAGCACGCCAGTGGGGGACCAGTCCCCGCTGGGTCCCAGCAGCTCGCCAAATGGTCCTTGGCACCTCCCCAGCATGCACACGGAACCAGCGACCCCTGCAGTGGGGTACCAGCTGCCCGCCAAAATGGTCCCTGTCACCTCCCCAGTGCACATTAGGGCCCAGCAACCACGCCGTCGGGTCCCAGCTGCCCGCCAAATGCTCACTGGAACCTCATCAGCATGCGCACGGGCCCCAGGCGACCCCAGCGGCTCGCCAAATGGTCCCTGGCACCTCACCCAGTAACTTTGGCGCAGGGTCCCCCGCTCACCAAACGGTCACTAGCACCTCCCCAGCGCGCCTACTGGATCCATCAACCCTGCGTGGGGTCCCAGCAGCTCGCCAAACGGTCCGTGGCACCTCCCCAGTGCACGCACGAAACTAGCAACCCCACGCAGGGTCCTAGAGGCTCGCCAAATGGTCCCTGGCACCTCCCCAGCATGGCAGGGCACCAGCGCCCCCGGCGGGGTCCCAGCGGCGCCCAAATGGTCCCTGGCACCTCCCTTCGCCAAGACGGACACTAGCTCCCCACATGGGGGTCCCAGCAACCCCAAGACGGCGCCCCAGCTGCTCGCCAAATGGTCCCTGGCACCTCCCAGCACGCCAAGATGGGAACCATGATCCTTCAAGGGATCCCAGCGGCTAGCCAAATGGTCCATGGCCCTCCCAGCACGCCAGACGGGGCCCAACAACCCTTGTGCGGGGTCCCAGCGGCTCATGACATGATCCCTGGCACCTCCCCAGAAGACGACGGGCCCAAGCAACTTCTCAAGCAGCAGGGTCTCAGCAGTTTGGCAAGTGGTCCCAGGCACCTCCCCAGCACCACACAGGCCCCAGCGACTGGGGTTCGGGGGTTCCAGATCTCGCCAAATAGTCCCTGGCACCTCCCCAGAAAGAGACGGGCCCAGCGACCAAGCACGGGTCCAAAAAGGCTCGCCAAGTGATCCCTGGCACCTCCGTGAGCGCACGCACAGGGCCCAGCAACCACGGGCAGGGTCCCAGCGCGCTCGCAAATGCCCCTGACACATCCCCATCGTGCACGGGCCCCAGCGACTTCGCTGGTTCCCAGCTGTCGCAAATGGTCCCTGGCACCTCCCCCCAGCGCAAGCACGAAAACCCCAGCGACTTCGCCGTGGTCCAAGCGGCTTGCCAAACTGTCCCTGGCACTTCACCAGCACGTGCAGGGGCACCAGTGACTTTTGCGGGTTGTAGCTGCTCGCTAAATTTTCCCTGGCACCTCACCAGCAAGCGACAGGGCCCAGCAACCACACGCCGGGTTCCAGCGGCTCGCCAGATGGTCCCTGGTGACATCCTCAAATGATGCACTGGTGCAGCACCAAACGCAGGGTCTCAGCGGCTCGCCAAATGGTCCTTGGCACCTCCCCAGTGTGCGATGGGGCCCAACGACTTCGCTGGGTCCCAGCTGCTCGCCAAATGCTCCTGGCCCTCCCTCAGCATAAGACTGACCCCAGCTTAATGCCTCAAAGGTCCCACCGGGTCGCCAAATGGTACCTGACACATCCCCAGCGTTACAAGATCGGTCCCAGCGAAGACGGGCTGAAGGCGAAGACGGCCCCAGCGAACATCGGGCCCCAGAAGACGACGATGGGGTTCCCAGCGCACGCGACGGGTCCCAACAACCCCCAAGGGGTCCCAGTGCCGCTAAATGGTCCCTGGCACCTCCCCAGCACACGATGGGCCCCAGCTTCTCAAGATGGGGTTCCAGCGTTTGCCAAACCGGGCCCGGCACCTCCCCTCAGCAACGTGAGCCCCAGCCACCTGGGCAAGAAGGTCCCAGAGGCTCGCCAATGGTCCCTGACCTCCCCAGCATCGCCATTCAGTCCACGCGACCGCAAGGCCGGGGTTCCAGCTGCCTCGGGCCAAATGGTACCTGGCTTTCCACATCAAGGGCAGCAGACGGGACCCAGCGACCCCGCGCTGGGTCCCAGTGGCTTAAAATGGTCCTGGCACAACCTCAGCGCAAGACGGGCCCCAGCGATTTCACAAGGGTCACAGCGCTTTTCCAAATGGTCCTGGACCCTCCCCAGTGCACGATACGGGCACAACGACCGGGGTCTCCAGCGGCACGCCCAAATGGTCCCCTTGCCCTTCCCCAGCATGACGGAGCCCAACAACCCCGCGCGGGGTCTCAGCGGCTCGCCAAATGGTCCCTGGCACCTCCCCAGCACACGATGGGCCCCAGCGTATTCTCTGGGGGTTCCAGAGGCTCGCCAAACGGGTCTGGCACCTCCGCAGCGATCGCGACGAGCCCCAGTTTACCTTGGCGATTTTCCCAGAGACCGCCAAATGGTCCTTAACCCTCCCCAGCTGCGCACTCAGTCCCCTCGACTGCAGGTTGGGTTCCAGCATCTCGCCAAATGGTACATGGCTCCTCCACACCGCGCGCACGGGACCCAGCGACCCTGCGCGGAGTCCCAGCGGCTCGCCGAATGCTCCCGGCACATCACCAGGACGCCAGACGGGCCCCAGCGACTCTGGCCAAGGTGTCCCAGCTGTTCGCAAATGGTCCCTGGCACATCCCCAGGCGCACACGGGCCCAGCGACTTCGCTGCTGGG
>CM072697.1:7890004-7942967 GCA_036884735.1 Huso huso
CTGGCACCTTCCCAAAGTGCGCCGCGAGGCCCTAGCGACCCCGGGGGTCCCAGCGTCACAGCAAATGGTCCTGGCACATCCCAAGCGGCGCCACGGGCCCCAGCGACTTCACCGCGGTGTCAGTGGCTTACCAAAATGGACCCTGGCACCTCCCCAGCGTGCGCTGGGACAGCGACCAGCGGGGTACCAACGGCTCGCTAAATGATCCCTGGCACCTCCCCAGCACGCACACTGGCCCCAGAAACCCTGCGCGGGGTCCGAGCGGCTCACCAAATGGTCCCTGGCACCTCCTCAGCGATTAACGCCATAGCGACCTCACGCAGGGTCCCAGGCCGCCAATGCTTCCCTGGCACAACCCCAGCGGCGACGTGGCCACAGCGACTGGCAGCGGGGTCCCAGCGACTTGCCAAACTTGTCATCTCACCAGCACGCCGCAGACTAGCGACCAGCGTGGGGTCCCAGCGGCTCGCCAAATGGTCCGTGGCACATCCCCAGTGTGCGACTGCCCCAGCGACTTCACACGGGACCCAACAGCTTTTGCCAAATGGTCCCTGGCCCCTCCCCAACATGTGCACTGGGGGCCCAGTGATCCCGCGCGGGGTCCCAGTGGCTCGCCAAATGGTACCTGGCTCCTCCCCTGCGCGCACAGGGCCCAGCGACCCCGCGCGGGGTCCCAGCGGCTCGCCAAATGGTCCCTGGTACCTCCCCAGCCAAATGATCCTGGCACCTGCCCAGCGGCTCACCAAATGCAACTGGTACCTCCCTAGCGCGCACACATGCCCCAGCTACCAGGCGTGGAGTCCCAGCTCCCCAAAAGGTCCCTGGCACCTCCCCAGCGCGCGCACGGGGCAGCGACTTCGTACGGGATCCCAGCAGCTCGTGAAATGGTCCCTGGCACCTCCCCAGCGATCGCACGGGCCCTAGCGACCTCAAGCAGGGTTCAGAGGCTCGGCAAATGTTCTCTAGCACATCCCCAGTGGGCGACGGCCCCAACGACCCGGGTCCCAGCGGCTCGCCAAATGGTCCCTGGCACATCCCCAGCAGCCAAGACGGGACCCAGTGACCTCCGCGGGTTCCTGTAGCAGCTCGCCAAATGGTACCTAGCCTCCCCAGCATGCGCACGGTGCTCCAGTGACCCGTGTGGGGTTCAGCATCTTGCCAAATGGTGGCTGGCACCTCCCACAAGCGCACGGGCACAGTGGAACTCGTAATGTCCCAGAGGCTCACCAAATGGTCCCTGGCACATCCCCAGCGCCGCGACAGGCCCCAGCGACCTCGCGTGGGGTCAAAGCAGCTCGCGAAATGGTCCTGGCCCCTCCCCAGCGCGCAGGGGGCCCAGCGACCCCGCTGGGACTGGGACCCAGTGGCTCACCAAATGGTCCCTGGCACCTCACCACGTTGCACGGGGCCCCATCGACCCTGTGTGGGGTCCCAGAGGCTCGCAAAGTGATCCCAGGACATCCATGGCAGCCAAGACATGCCCCAGCGACTCACGCTGGGTCCCAGCGGCTCGCCAAATGGTACCTGGCTCCTCCCCAGTGTGCGCACGGGCCACCACCCGGTCGGGGTCCCAGCGCTCGCCAAAATGGTCCTGGTACCTCCCCAGCGATCGCACAGGCCCCGCAACCTCACGCATGGTCCCAGAGGCTCGGCAATGGTCCTGGCACATCCCCAGCGCACTTTGACAGGCCCCAGCGACCGAAGAGGGGTTCCCAGCGGCTTCCAAATGGTCCCTGGCCTCCCCAGCGCCAACAGTGGGCCCAGCGACCCCGCTGGGTCCCAGCGGCTTGCCCAATAGTCCCTGGTACCTCCCATTGCACGACTGGGCGCAGCGACCCCACGCTGGGTCCAAGCGGCTCCGCGAAATGGTCCCTGGCCTCCCCAGCCGCCGCGACGGGCCCAGCGACCGCCGCTGGGTCCCAACAGCTCCGCGAAAATGGTCCCTGGCACCTCCCAGCGATCACACTGGGCCACAGCGACCTCACGCAGGGTCCCAGAGGCTCGGGCAAATGGTACCTGGGTCCTCCTTAGCACGCAGGGGGGCCCAGCGACCCAGCTGGGATCCCAGTGGCTCGCAATGGTCCCTGGCCCCGCCTCAGCTTTGCGCCTGCGGGTCCCCAGCGAACCGCTGGGTCCCAGCGGCTCGCCAAATGGTCCCTGGGCCCCCAGCGCACGCACTGGGCGCAGTGACCATACACGGGGTCCCAGCGGCTCGCGAAATGTTCCCTGGCAACTCCCCAGCGATCGCACGGGCCCCAGCGACCTCAAGCAGGGTCCCAGAGGCTCGGCAAATGGTACCTGGCTCCTCCCCAGCGCCCGCCACGGGCCCAGCCACCCGCAGGGGGTCCCAGCGGCTCGCGTAAATGGTCCCTGGCCACTCCCCAGCATGACAAGACTAACCCCAGCGATTGCGGGGTCCCAACGCTCACGAAATGGTCCCTGGCACCTCCCCAGCAATCACACTGGCCACAGCGACCTCACGCAGGGTCCCAGTCAAATCGGCAAATGGTCCCTGGGTCCTCCCTAGCACGCCAGAGGGGCCAGCTGCACTCCCCATGTGGGATCCCAGCGTGTCGTGCAAATGGTCCCTGCCCCTCCCAGCATGCGCACCGCCAGCGACCATGCTGGGTCTCAGCAGTTTTTTTTGCCAAATGGTCCCCTGGCCCCGCCCCATCGTACGCCGCGGTCCCAGCTAATCCCCGCTTGGGTCCCAGCGCTCGCTAAATGGTACCTGGCCCTGCCCAGTCGGCGCATATGGTGCCCAGCGACCCTGCAGCGGGATCCCAGCGCACGCCAAAATGGTCCCCGGCACCTCACCAGCACACGCGCGGGCCCCCTAGACCACGGGCAGGGTCCCAGCAACCATAAATATTCCCTGGCACCTCCCCAGCACACGACAGGGGCCCAACTACCCGCACGGGTCCCAGCAGCTACGAAATGGTACATGGCTCCTCCCAAGCATCTATCGGGCCCAACAACCCCGCTGGGGACCCAGTCGCCGCTGAATGGTCTCCGCACCACCAGCAAGCGATGGGCCCCAGCGAACGCGGCGGGGTCCCAGCGGCTCGCCAAATGGTCCCTGGCTCTACCCAGCAAGCAAGACAGTGCCCAGCAACACGCTGCTGGGTCCCAGCGGCTCGCTAACGATCCCTGGTACATCCCAGCTGCCACAGACGGGCCCCAGTGACTTTCGCGGGATCCCAGCGGTTTCAAATGGTCTCTGGCCCTACCTAGCACGCCACGGGGCCCAGTCACTGCGCTGGGTCCCAGCGGCATGCCAAATGGTTCCTGGCCCTCCCCAGCATGCGACCGCCCCAGCGACTCGCTGGTTCCCAGAGAGTCTCTCCAATTGGTCCCTGGCACATCCCCAGCGCTGCCAAGACGGGCCCAAGCTTTACGCCGGGGTCCCTGGCTTGCCGAATGGTCCCTGGCACCTTCCCCAGCACGCCGCAGACGGGCCCCAGCGATCCGGGCAGGGTCCCAGCCGCCCGCTAAATGGTCCCTGACTCCTACCCAGTGGGCAAGACAGGGCCCAGCAACACACCGGGTTCCAGCGACCGCAAATGGTCCCTGGCACATCCAAGGCGCACACGGGCCCCATTGACTTCAAGCAAAGGGAACCCAGCGGCTCCCAAATGGTCCTGGCAAATCCCCAGTGTGCACACAGGACCCAGCGACTTTGCTGGCTCCCAGCTGCTTTGCCAAATGGTCCCTGGACCTCCCTAGCACGATGGGCCCGCCGAAACCGCGGCGGGTTCCAGCGGCTTGCCAAATAGTCCCTGGCACATCCCCAGGACGCACTGGGCCCAGCGACCTCGCGCAGGGTCCCACAGGCTCGCCAAATGGTCCCTGGCACATCCCCAGCGACGCACTGGCTGCAGCGACCTCACGCTGGGTCCCAGCGGCCAGCGAAATGGTCCCTGGCACCTCCCTCAGCGATCGCATCGACCCAGCGACCTCAAGACAGGGTCCAAGAGGTTTGGCAAATGGTCCCTCGGCACATCCCAGCCACAAGAGACGGCCCCAACGACTGAGCGCAGTTCCCAGCGGCTCGCCAAATGGTACCTGGCTCCTACTCAGCATGACAGGGACCAAAGTGATCCTGGCTGGGTCCCAGTGGCTCAAACCGAATGGTCCCTGGCACTTCCCCAGACGAGCTCCAGTAGGGCCCAGCTCACCAAATGGTCCTGGTACCATCTCCTCACCAAATGGTCCCGGGCCCAACGACTCACACGGGGTCCTTTGGTGTGGAGGGTCCCACTCCTCACCCATCGTCCCCGGCACATCCTATACAAGACGTGATCTCCCAGCGTGACCACAAGGCGGTGTCCCAGCTGCTCAAATGGTCCCTGGCATTATCCCCATACAGAGACATCGGGCCCCAGCTGACTGCTGGGTCCCAGCGGCTTGGTTAAATTGTCCCTGGCCCCTCCCTAGCATTCAGACGGGCCCAGTGGATTTTCGCACAGGTCCCAGCGGGCTCGCCAAATGGTCCCTGGCCTCCCCAAGCGCAGGCACAGGGCACAACGAACCAGCAGGGGTCCCTGCGGCACGCCCAAATGGTCCCTGGCACCTCCCCAGCACGCGCTTGGGCCCAATCTACCCAGCTGGGTCCCAGCGTCTCGCCAAACAGTCCCGGCACCTCCCAGTGATCGGAGACCAGCCCCAGCGACCTTTGGCGCGAGGGTCCCAGAGGCTCGCCAAATGGTCCCTGACCTCCCCAGCAGGGCACCAGTCGCGACCCGTGCCGGGTTCCAGCGTCGCCAAATGGTACCTGGCTCCTCCACACAGCGGCACGGTACCCAGCGACCCCGCGCTGAGTTCCAGCGCTCGCAATGCCTCCCCCCAACGCCCGCTGGTACAGCGACCTCGGCGCAGGGTCCCAGAGTCTCGCCACTGGTCCCTGGCACATCCCCAGTGCCTGAACGGGCCCCAGCGGCTCGCCAAATGGTCCCTGGCACCTCCCAACACGCCGCAGGGGGCACAGCGACCTTGCGCAGGGTCCCAGAGTCTCAAATGGTCCCTGGCACCTCACCAGCACGCCAGCCAGACCGACTGGGTCCCAGCGGCTTCATAAATGGTCCCTGGCACATCGCCAGCGTGAGGCCCCTAACGACTTCGTGCGGGGTCCAGCGGCTCGCCAAATGGTCGCTGACACCTCCCCTGCCGCACGGCACCAGCCACTTCCGCACGGGTCCCAATAGCTCGCAAATGATCCTGGCACCTCCCCAGCATGTGCACGGGCACAGCGATTCGAACAGGGGTCCGAAGGGTTCGCCAAATGATCCCTGGCACCTCCCAGGGCGCACACAGGCCCCTGAGACCACGCGCTGAGGTCCCAGCGGCTCGCCAAATGGTCCCTGGCACATCCCCAGCGCAGCGACTGGCCCAGCGACCCCCTGGGTCCCAGCCTAGCTCGCCAAATGATACCTGGCACATCCTCATCGCGCAAGACGGACCCCAGCGACTTCGCGCTGGGGTCCCAGCGCTTCCCACCGGCTTCCCAATGGTCTGGCCCCTCCCCAGCACGCGAACGGGCTCAGCGACTTCACAGGCGAGGTCCTAGCGGCTCATGAAATGATCCCTGGCACCTCCCCAGCAAGCACCACGGCCCCAGAGACCCGTGCAGGGTCCGGATCAGCTCACCAAATGGTCCCTGGCACGCCCTCAACACGCCCATGGGCCCCAGCGACTTCATTGGGGTTCCAGCGAGCGCCAAACGGTCCCTGCACCTCCCCAGCGACAGCACGGCCCCAGCGACCTCGCGCCGAGGGTCCCAGAGGCTCGCCAAATGCCCTGGCACATCACCGAGCTTAGGACTCAGCGGCTCTCCAAATGGTCACTGGCACCTCCCAGGGCGCACACGATCCCCAGAGACCCAGCGCCGGGTCCAAGCGCTCACCAAATGGTCCCTGGCACCTCCCCAAAGTGCGCACGGAGCCCAGCGACCTGCGCGCGTTCCACGCGGCTTGCCAAACTGTCCCTGGCACCTCACCAGCATGCGCAGGGGCCTCAGCGACATCACGTGGTGTCCCAGCGGTTCGCCAAATGGTCCCTGGCACCTCCCCAGCGAGGGAGGGCGACCTCGCGTGGGGTCCCAGAGGCTCACCAAATGGTCCCTGGCACATCCCCAGTGCGCGCACGTGCCCCAGCGACCCCACGCGGGGTCCGAGCGGCTCGCCAGATGGTGCCTGGCACCTCCCAGTGCGCGCACGGGCCCCAGCGACTTCGTGTGGGGTTCCAGCGGCTCGACAAATGATCCCTGGCACCTCCCCAGCATGCACACACTGGCCCCAACGACTTTGTGTGGGGTCCCAGCGGCTCGACAAATGATCCCTGTCACCTCACCAGGGCACGCACGAGGCCCAGCGACCACTTGTGGGGTCGCATCGGCTTTCAAACAGTCGCTGGCACATCCCCAGCGAAATCAGGGGCTCCAGCGACCCGCTGGGTCCCAACGGCTCGCCAAATGGTCCCTGGAACCTCCCCAGCGCACGCACTAGGCCCAGCGAACTCACGTGGGGTCAGCTCGCCAAATGATGCTTGACACCTCCCCAGCACGCACACACAGGCACCAGAGACACCGCATTTCGTCGAGCGGCTAGCCAGATGGTCCCTGGCACCTCTCCAGTACGATCGGGCCCCAGCGACTTGATGTGGGGTTCCTGCGGCGCCAAGCGGTCCCTGGCACCTCCCAAGCGTCGCACGGGCCCCAGTTACCTCACGCGGGGTCCCAGCGGCTACCAAATGGTCCATGGCACTGCCCCAGAGCGCACACGATCCCCAGCGACTTCGCCCACGAGGTCCACGGCTTGCTAAACTGTCCCTGGCACCTCAACAGCACACGAGGTTCCCCAGCGACATCGGCGTGTGTCCCAGCTGCTCGCCAAATGATACCTGGCACATCCCATCGCGCCACGGACCCCAGCGACTTGCGCGGGGTCCCAGCGCTTCCACATGCTTCCCAATGGTCTCTGGCCCCTCCCGACGCGAACGGGCTCAGCGACTTTGTGCGGGGGTCCCAGAGGCTCGCGAAATGATCCCTGGCACCTCCCAGCACGCATTATCGGGCCCCAGAGACCCCTGCAGGGTCCGATCCAGCTCACCAAATGGTCCCTGGCACGTCCTCAGCACGCCCACGGGCCCCAGCGACTTCACGTGGGGTTCCAGCGGCTCGCCAAACGGTCCCTGGCACCTCCCCAGCGATAGCATGGGCCCCAGCTTTGCGCGCAGGGTCCCAGAGGCTCACCAAATGCTCCCCTGGCACATCACCAGCGAGTGCAGGGTCTCAGCGGCTCTCCAAATGGTCACCGGCACCTTCCCAGGCGCACACTGGCCCCAGAGACCCAGCGCCGGGTCCAAGCGGCTCACCAAATGGTCCCTGATCACATCACCAGCGAGCGCATGGTCTCAGCAGCTCGCCAAATGATGCCTGGCACCTCCCAGCACGCACACGAGCCCCAGTGACCCCAGCGGATCAGTGCCCACACCAAATGGTCCCTGGTACCCTCCCAGCACAATGCAGGATCCCTACGACTGTCAGGTCCAAGCGGCTTACAAACTGTCCTGAACCCACCAGCACGCTGCAGGGGGCCCCAGTGACATCGTGGGTGTCCCAGCGGTCACAAATGGTCCCTGGCACCTCACCAGCACGCACGGGTTCTCACCTCTGGGCGGATTCCCAGCGGCTCGCCAAAAAGGTCCCTGGCACCTCCCCAGCATGCGCATGGGCCCAGCGACCATACGCTGGGTCCCAGCGGCTCGCCAAATGATCCCTGGCCTCCTCAGCACGCACACACGGGCCCCAGCACCAGCTGGGTCCAAGCTGCTCGCCAAATGATCCTGGCTCCTCCCCAGCACGCACATCGGGCCCCAAAGACCCCGCCAGGGTCCGAGCGGCTCGCCAAATGGTCCCTGGCACCTCCCCAGCACGCACACGAGCCCCAGCGACTTTCGCGGGGTCCGTGACTTGCCAAACTATCCCTGGCACCTCCCAAGCGTGAACAGGGGCCCCAGCCTTCCCAGTCGTGTGGTGTCTGGCCGGCTCGCCAAATGGTCCCCTAGCACCTACCAGCGCGCCGTGTCCCTGCGACCCCGTGCAGGTCCTGGCGATCCACCAAATGGTGCCACCTCCCAAACGCCAGCGCCACGAACAGCGACTTCGCCCCGTGGTCCAGCTGACGCCAAACTGTCCTGGCACCTCACCAGCTCGCGCACGTGCCTCAACGACCCCGTGGAGTCCCAGCAGCTGTAAAAAGGTCCTAGCACCTTCCCAGCATCATACGGGGCCCAAGCGACCCAGCGTGGGGTACCAGCGTCACCAAATGGTGCCTGGCACCTTCACAGCCTGCGCCACGAACCCCAGCGACTTGACGCGTGGTCCACAGACTTGTAAACTGTCCCTGGCACCTCCCCAGCACGCACCGGGCTCCCAGAGACCCCGCCACTGGGTCCGAACGGGCCCGCAAAATGATGCCTGGCACCTCTCCAGCCGCGCACGGGCCCCAGCGACTGTGTGGTGTTCCAGCGGCTCGCCAAACGGTCCCTGGCACCTCCCAGCGACGACGGGCCCCCAGTTACCTGGGATGCAGGGTCCCAGTGGGTTCCCAAAATGGTCCATGGCACTGCCCCAGCACGCACACGAGCCCCAGAGACCCCTGGGCTGGGTCCCAGCCGTCACTAAATGGTCCTGGCACCTCACCCAGCACGCACACGGGCCCCAGTGACCCCGCATGGGTCCCGGCTCGCCAAAAGGTCCATGGCACCTCCCAGCACGCACAAGGGCCCCAGTGACCCCGCTGGGATTCCCAGTGTCACACCAAATGGTCCCTGGTACCTCCCCAGCACACGCAGGGATCCCCAGCGACTTCGCTGTGGTCCATGGCTTGCCAAATGTCCTTGAAAATCCCCAGCACGTTACGAGGGGCCCCAGCGACATCGCTGCGGGTGTCCCAGGGGCTCGCCAAATGGTCCCTGGCACCTCACCCAGCACGCAGCGGGCCCCAGCGCAACCCTCGACGGATTCCCAGTGTCTCACCAAAAGGTCCCTGGCACCTCCCAGCACGCAGGGTCCATGTGCGTCCTGGGTCCCAGAGGCACGCCAAATGATCCCTGGCACCTCCGCGGGGTCCGAACGGCTCGCAAAATAATGCCTGGCACCCTCCAGCACGAGCACAGGCCCCATTACCTGGCGCAGGGTCCCAGCGGCTTCCCAAATGCTCCATGGCACTGCCCCCAGTACAAGACAGCCCCAGCGACCCTGCACGGGGTCCCAGCTGCTCAAATGGTCCCCAGCACCACCCCAGCGGCAAGCCACGGGCCCAGTGACCCGATGCGGGGTCCCAGCGGCTCGCCAAAAGGTCCATGGCACCTCCCCAGTCTGCGCAAGGGCCCAGAGACCCCCGGCTGGATTCCCAGTGTCTTCCAAATGGTCCCTGGTACCTCCCAGGGCTGCGGGATCCCCAGAGACCCTTGGCGGTGGTCCAAGTGTCTTCTAAACTGATGCCTGGAACCTCCCCAGCACGCACAGGGTCCCAGAGACCCCGCATGGGGTCCCAGCGCGACTCGCCAAATGGTCCCTGGCACCTCACCAGCACGCACCACGGGCCCCAGCAACGCGCGGGTGGGTCCCAGCGGCACACCAAAAGGTCCCTGGCACCTCCCAGCATGAGCAGGGCCCAGCGACCCCAGCGCTGGGTCCCAGCAGCTCGCCAAATGATCCTGGCACCTCCCAGCACGCACACGGGCCCCAAAGACCCTGTGTGGGTCCGAGCGGCTCGCCAAATGATGCCTGACACCTCCCAAACGCGCACGGGACCCAGAGACCCTGTGGGGACCCAGCGGCTCGCCAAATGGTCCCTGGCACCTCCCCAACACGGGCCCCAGTTACCTGGGCGGGGCCCAGCTTCCAAATGCCCATGGCTGCCCCAGCATCGCGACGTCCCAGCGACGCCGCGTGCGGGATGTCCAAATGGTCCCTGGGACCTCCCACCTACACGTGCCCCAGTGACCCCATGTGGGGTCCCGGCGGATCGCCAAAAGGTCCTGGCACCTCCCAGTGCGCACAAAGGCCCCAGTGACCCCGCCGGATTCAGTGTCACACCAAATGGTCCCTGGTACCTCCCAGCACACGCAGGATCCCCAGCGACTTCGCGTGTGGTCCAAGCGCTTGCTAAACTGTCCCTGAACCTCATCAAGCACTGCAGGGGGCCCAGCGACTTGGTGTCCCAGCGGCTCGCCAAATGGTCCCTGGCACCTCAACAGCGGCGCAGACGGGCCCCAGCGGCCCCATGTGGATTCCCAGCGGCTCGCCAAAAGATCCATGGCACCTCCCCAGCAAGCCAAAGGGCCCCAGTGACCCCAGAGGATTCCCAGTGTCACAACTCAAATGATCCCTGGTACCTCACCAGCGAGCGAGGATCCCCAGCGACCCGGCGTGGGTCCACACTCTCTCAAACTGTCCTTGAAACTTACCAGGCGCGCAGGGGTCCCAGCGACCCGCGTGGGTCCCAGCTGCTCGCCAAATGGTCCCTGGCACCTCCCAGCACGAGGGGGCCCCAGCAACATCGCGTGGATTCCCAGCTGACTCTCAAAAGGTCCCTGGCACCTCCCAGCATGCGCTGGGCCCAGCGATCCATGCTGCGGTGTCCCAGCGGCTCGCCAAATGATCCCTGGCACCTCCCAGCACGCACACGGGGCTCAAAGACCCCGCGGGGTCCGAGCGGACACCAAATGATGCCTGACACCTCCCAGCACGACACGAACCCCAGAGACCCCGCGGGGTCCAAGCGGCTCGCCAGATGGTCCCCAGCACCTCCCAGCGCGCGCATGGGGCCCAGCGACTTCGCTGCAGGGGTCCCAGCGACTGTCAAATGGTCCCTGGGACCTCCCAGGGGCGACACGGGCTCCAGACCCCGCAGCAAGGTCCGAAGGTCTTCCCAAATGATGCCTGGCACCTCCCCAGCACTTTGACGGCCCCAGAGACATGCAAGGTCCCAGCGGCTCGCCAGATGGTCCCTGGCACCTCCCAGCACGCTTACGAACCCCAGAAACGCCGCCCGCATGGTCCAAGTGGCACACCAAATGGTGCTCTGGCACATCCACAGCGCGCACACTGGCCCCAGCGACTTGGCGGGGTCCACGGGCTCACCAAATGGTCCCTGGACCTCCCAGGGCGCGCACTGGGCCCAGAGACCCAGCGGTGAGGTCCAAGTGCTAATCAAATGATGCCTGGCCAACCTCCCCAGCGACCCCATCGACGTGGTGGTCCACGGGCTTGCCAAACTGTCCCTGGCACATCCCCGGCAAGCATCGCGACTCCAGAGACCCAGCGGGGGTCCCAACGGGCTCTAAATGATGCCTGGCACCTCTCCAGTACGAAGCACGAGCCCGACCCGTCGAGGGGTCCCAGCGGCTTCTCAAATGGTCCCTGGGACCTCCCCAGGCGCACACGAACCTACAGCGACTTGTGGGTCCACGGGCTTGCCAAACTGTCCCCGGCACCTCAGCAGCACGCACATGGGCCGCAGAGACCCCGCGCGGGGTCCGAACGGCTCGCAAAATGATGCCTGGCACCTTCCAGTACGAGCACAGGCCCCAACTACCTGGGCGAGGGTCCCAGCGGCTTCCCAAATGCTCCATGGCACTGCCCCAGCAAGACGTGCCCCAGCCACCCTGCACTGGGTCCCAGCGGCTCACCGAATGGTCCCTGGCATCCCCAGCACGCCAGATCGCAGTTCCCCAGTGACCCCTGCAGTGGGTCCCGGCGGCTCGCCAAAAGGTCCATGGCACCTCCTCAGTCTGGCGCAAGGGCCCCAGTGACCCCGAGCGGATTCCCAGTGTCACACCAAATGGTCCCTGGTACCTCCCAGCACACGCTAGATCCCCAGCGACTTCGCTGCGGTGGTCCAGCGGCTCGCAAATGGTCCTTGGCACATCCCCAGCACGCTGCAGGGGTCCCAGTGACATCGGCGCTGGTGTCCCAGCTGCCGCCAAATGGTCCTGGCACCTCACCAGCACGCCGACGGGCCCCAGCAACCCTGGGCGTGATTAGAGCGGCTCACCAAAAGGTCCCTTGGCACCTCCTCAGCATGCGCACAGGGCCCAGCGACCATAGGTTGTGTCCCAGTGGTTGCCAAATGATCCCTGGCACCTCCCCAGCACGCACACGGGGCCCCAAAGACCCCGCTGGGTCCGTGGTCGCCAAATGATGCCTGACACCTCTCCAGTACGCACACGAGCCCCAGAGACCCCTGCGGCTGGGACCAAGCGGCTCGCCAGATGGTCCCTAGCACCTCCCCAGCACGCAGGGGCCCACCGACCTCGCTGGAGGGTCCCTGGTGGCTGTCCAAATGGGCCCTGGGACCACCCAGGGCGATGTCACGGGCTCAGAGACCCCCGCACAAGGTCCGAGTGTCTTCCAAATGATGCCTGGTACCTCCCCAGCACGCACACACGAGCCCCAGAGACCCCGCGCAGGAGGTCCCAGCGACCGCCAAATGGTCCCTGGCACCTCCCCAGCACGCACACGAGGCCCCAGAGACCCCGCGCAGGGTCCCAGCTGCACACCAAATGGTGCCTGGCACCTCCCAGCAGGCGCACGGGCCCAGCGACCATACGCTGGGTCCCACGGGCTCACCAATGGTCCCAAGGACCTCCCCAGCACGCCACGGGGCCCCAAAGACGGGCCCAGAGACCCCGCTCGCCGAGGTCCAAGTGGCTTCCCAAATGATGCCTGGCAGACCCCAGCTGGGACCAAGACGCGCCAGATGGTCCCAGCACCTCCCCAGCACGTGCATGGGGTCCAGGGGCTTGCCAAGGTCCCAGTCCCTGGCACCTCCCCAGCACGCACACGGGGCCCAGAGACCCCCGGGGTCCGAACGTGCTTCCCAAATGATGCCTGGCACCTCTCCAGCACGAGCACGGGCCCCAGAGACTGTGTGGGGTCCCAGCGGCTCGCCAAATGGTCCCTGGCACCTCCCCACCACGCACGACCCCCAGTGACCCCGCCAAGGGGTCCGGCAGCTTCGCCAAAAAAGGTCCATGGCACCTCCCAGTCTGCGACAGGCCCCAGTGACCCCGCTGCGGTTCCCAGTGTCACACCAAATGGTCCCTGGTACCTCCCCAGCACACGACAGGATCCCCAGCGACAAGCGTGTGGTCCAAGTGGCTTGCTAAACTGCCTTGGAAACTCAACATGCAGCGCAGGGCCCCAGAGCGACATCGCGTGGTGTCCCAGCTTCGCCAAATGGTCCCTGGCACCTCACCAGCACACGCAGGATCCCCAGCGACTTCGCGTGTGGTCCAAGTGGCTTGCTAAACTGTCCTTGGAAACTCACCAGCACGCGCAGGGGCCCCAGCGACATCGCGTGGTGTCCCAGCGGCTCGCCAAATGGTCCCTGGCACCTCACCAGCACGCGCACGGGCCCCAGCAACCCTGCGTGGATTCCCAGCGGCTCACCAAAAGGTCCCTGGCACCTCCCCAGCATGCGCACAGGGCCCAGCGACCATACGCTGGGTCCCAGCGGCTCGCCAAATGATCCCTGGCACCTCCCCAGCACGCACACGGGCCCCAAAGACCCCGCGGGGTCCGAGCGGCTCGCCAAATGATGCCTGACACCTCCCCAGTACGCACACGAGCCCCAGAGACCCCGCGCGGGGACCAAGCGGCTCGCCAGATGGTCCCTAGCACCTCCCCAGCACGTGCATGGGGCCCAACGACCCCGCGCGGGGTCCCTGCGGCTGTCCAAATGGTCCCTGGGACCTCCCCAGCGCACGACATCGGGCTCAGAGACCCCGCACAAGGTCCGAGTGTCTTCCCAAATGATGCCTGGTACCTCCCCAGCACGCACACGAGGCCCAGAGACCCCTTGAGGGTCCCGAGCGACTCGCCAGATGGTCCCTAGCACCTCCCAGCACACACGAGCCCCAGAGACGCCGCCAAGCAGGGTCCCAGCGTCACACCAAATGGTGCCTGGCACCTCACAACTGCCGCACACGAACCCCCAGCGACTTCGTGGTCCACGGGCTCACCAAATGGTCCTGGGACCTCCCCAGGAGGCTTAGACGGGCCCAGAGACCCCTGCCACAGGTCCAAGTGGTTTCAAATGATGCCTGGCAAATCCCCAGGGCGAGACGAACCCTAGCGACTTCACAAGGTGGGTCCACGGGCTTCAAAACTGTCCCTGGCACCTCCCCAGCACGCTGAGGGACCCCAGGAGATCGCGCGGGGTCCCAGCGGCTCGCAAAATGATGCCTGGCACCTTCCAGTACGAGCACGGGCCCCATGATCTAGTGTGGTGTCCCAGTGGCTCGCAAAACGTCCCTGGCACCTCCCAAGCATGACAGGGCCCATAATTACACGCTGTGTCCCAGGGCTCGCCAAATGATCCCTGGCACCTCCCAGCACGCATCGGCCCCAAAGACCCCGCGGGGGTCTAAGCGGTTCGCCAAATGATGCCTGATACATCCCCAGGACGCACCACGAGCCCCAGAGACCCCTGCGGGGTCCAAAGCGGCTCGCCAGATGGTCCCTAGCACCTCCCCAGCACGCGTGCATGGGCACCAACGACCCAGCAGGGTCCCTGCGGCTGTCCAAATGGTCCCTGGGACCTCCCCAGGGCGCACACGGGGCTCAGAGACCCCGCACAAGGTCCGAGTGTCTTCCCAAATGATGCCTGGTACCTCCCCAGCACGCACACGAGCCCCAGAGACCCTGCGCAGGGTCCGAGCGACTCGCCAGATGGTCCCTGGCACCTCCCCAGCACGCACACGAGCCCCAGAGACGCCGCGCAGGGTCCCAGCGTCACACCAAATGGTTCCTGGCACCTGCACAGCGCGCACACGAACCCCAGCGACTTCGCGCGTGGTCCACGGGGCTCACCAAATGGTCCTAGGACCTCCCAGGGTGCCAGACGGGCCCAGAGACCCCGGACGAGGTCCTAGTGGCTTCCCAAATGATGCCTGGCAAATCCCAGCGCAGCATGACGAACCCCAGCGACTTCGAGCCGGGTCCCACGGGCAGCCAAAGGGTCCCTGGCACCTCCCCAGCGACATCGGCGTGGTGTACCAGCGGCGGGCCAAATGGTCCCTGGCACATCACCGATGCCTGGCACCTCTCCAGCGACGAAAGGACGGGCCCCAGCGACATGCGTGGATGTTCCAGCGGTCAGGTCCAAACGGTCCTCAAATGGCACCTCCCGACCTCAACAGGGCCCAGACGAACCCCAGGTCCCAGTGGTCCACGCCAAATGATCCCTGGCACCTCCCCCAGCACACACAGGCCCCAAAGACCCGTGGGGGTCCGATGTCGCCAAATGATGCCTGACACCTCCCAGCACGCACATCGAGCCCCAGAGACCCCCGGGGGACCAAGCGGCTCGCCAGATGGTCCCTAGCACCTCCCAGCACGTGCACAGGGGCCCAACGACCGCATGTGGGTCCAGCGGCTGTCCAAATGGTCCCTGGCACCACCCCAGGGAGCACAGGGCCAGAGCCCCAAGACAAGGTCCGAGTGTCTTCCCAAATGATGCCTGGTACCTCCCAGCACGCACACGAGCCCCAGAGACCCCGCGCAGGGTCCGAGCGACTCGCCAGATGGTCCCTGGCACCTCCCCAGCACGCACACGAGCCCCAGAGACGCCTGCGCAGGGGTCCCAGCGTCACACCAAATGGTTCCTGGCACCTGCACAGCAAGACACGAACCCCAGCGACTTAGCAGCGTGGGTCCACGGGGCTCACCAAATGGTCCCTGGGACCTCCCCAAGGCGCGCACGGGGCCCAGAGACCCCGCGCGAGGTCCAAGTGGCTTCCCAAATGATGCCTGGCAAATCCCCCAGCGCACTAACCCCAGCGACTTGGCGTGGTCCACGGGCTTGCCAAACTGTCCCTGGCACCTCCCAGCACACACGGGCGCAGAGACCCCGCAGGGGTCCGAACGGCTCGCAAAATGATGCCTGGCACCTCTCCAGTACGAGCACGGGCCCCAGCGACTGTGTGGTGTTCCAGCGGCTCGCCAAACGGTCCCTGGCACCTCCCAAGCGATCGACGGGGGCCCCAGTTACCTGGCGCGAGGGTCCCAGTGGCTTCCCAAATGCTCCATGGCACTGCCCCAGCACGCATGTGCCCCAGCGACCAGCTGGGGTCCCAGCTGACTCACCGAATGGTCCCTGGCACCTACCCAGCACAAGACACGTGCCCAGTGACCCGTGCGGGGTCCCGGCGGCTCGCCAAAAGGTCCATGGCACCTCCCAGTCTCTGCAAAGGCCCCCAGTGACCCCGAGCTGATTCCCAGTGTCACACCAAATGGTCCCTGGTACCTCCCAGCACCGAGGATCCCCAGCGACTTCGGCGTGTGGTCCAAGTGGCTTGCTAAACTGTCCGCGGAAACTCACCAGCAGCGCGAGGGGCCCCAGCGACATCGTGGATTCCCAGCGCTCACCAAAAGGTCCCTGGCACCTCCCCAGCATGCGCACAGGGCCCAGCGACCATACGCTGGGTCCCAGCGGCTCGCCAAATGATCCCTGGCACCTCCGCGCGGGGTCCGAACGGCTCGCAAAATAATGCCTGGCACCTCTCCAGTACGAGCACAGGCCCCAATTACCTGGCGCAGGGTCCCAGCGGCTTCCCAAATGCTCCATGGCACTGCCCCAGCGCGCGCACGTGCCCCAGCGACCCTGCACGGGGTCCCAGCGGCTCACCGAATGGTCCCTGGCATACCCAGCGCGCGCACGTGCCCCAGTGACCCCGTGCGGGGTCCCGGCGGCTCGCCAAAAGGTCCATGGCACCTCCCCAGTCTGCGCAAGGGCCCCAGTGACCCCGAGCGGATTCCCAGTGTCACACCAAATGGTCCCTGGTACCTCCCCAGCACACGCAGGATCCCCAGCGACTTCGCGTGTGGTCCAAGCGGCTTGCTAAACTTTCCCTGGAACCTCATCAGCACGCCAGAGGGGCCCCAGCGACTTCGCGTGGTGTCCCAGCGGCTCGCCAAATGGTCCCTGGCACCTCACCAGCACACGCACGGGCCCCAGCGACCCCCGCTGGATTCCCAGCTGCTCGCCAAAGGATCCCTGGCACCTCCCCAGCAAGCACACGGGCCCAGCGATCAGACGCTGGGTCCCAGCGGCTCGCCAAATGATCCCTGGCACATCACCAGTACGCACAGAGGGCCCAGCAACCCCGCCAAGGGTCCCACCGATCGCCAAATGGTCCCTGGCACCTCCCAGGGCGCGCACGGGCCCAGCGACCCCGCGGGGTCCCAGGCTTCGCCAAATGATCCCTAGCACCTCCCCCAGCACGCAGAGGGCCCCAGCAACATCAGATGCGGTTCCAGCTGCCTCCAAATGCTCCCCTGGCACCTCCAGCAAGATGGGATCAGCGATCCAGGCCTCAGTGACAGAAAAGAGGAGGCACCTTTTTTACACAGAGAATTGTGAGGGTCTGGTCACACCAAAAGGTGCCAGTAATGTTGTTGAAGCTGACACCCTGGGATCCTTCAAGATGCTGCAAATGGTCCTGGCACATCCCAAGCGCACTGGCACCAGCGACGAGCGGGGTCCCAGGGCTACAAATGGTCCCTAGCACCTCCCAGCGAGCGCCCGGGGCTCCAGTTTGGATAAGCGGCTTATGTCCCTTACCTCCTCAGTGAGGCGGGGCCCAGCGACATCGCGTGGTGTCCCAGCGGCTTGCCAAATGGACCCTGGCACCTCCCCAGCATGCGCACGAACCCCAGCGACTTCGCCCGTGGTCCAAGTGGCTCGCAAATGGTCCCTGGCCACATCCCCAGCGCGCGCACTGGCCCCAGCGACTTCGCGCGGGATCCCAGCGGCTCGCCAAATGGTCGCTGGTACCTCCACAATGCACGCACTGGACGCAGCGACCCGAGCCGGGTCCCATCGGCTAGTCAAAGGGTCCCTGGCACCTCCCCAGCGACATCGCGTGGTGTACCAGCGGCTCGCCAAATGGTCCCTGGCACATCACCGGCAAGCGCAGCGGCTCCAGCGACCTCGCGGAGGGTCCCAGCGGCTCTCCAAGGGCGCGCACGGGGCCCAGCGACCCCGTGCGAGGTCCAAGCGGCTTCTCAAATGATGCCTGCGACCTCAACAGCGCGCGCACGAACCCCAGCGACTACGCGCGTGGTCCACGGGGCTTGCCAAACTGTCCCTGGCACCTGCCCAGCACGCACACGGGCCGCAAAGACCCCCGTGTATGGGGTCCGAGTGGCTCGCCAAATGATGCCTGACACCTCCCCAGTACGCACACGAGCCCCAGAGACCCCGCGCGGGGACCAAGCGGCTCGCCAGATGGTCCCTGGCACCTCCCAGCACGTGCACAGGCCCAGCGACCCTGCGTGGATTCCCAGCGGCTCGCCAAAAGGTCCCCTGGCACCTCCCAGCATGCGCACAGGCCCAGAGACCCCGCCAAGGTCCGAGTGTCTCCCAAATGATGCCTGGCACCTCCCCAGCACGCACACGAGCCCCAGAGACGCGCGCAGGGTCCCAGCATCACCAAATGGTGCCTGGCAAATCCCCAATGCGCACAAATCCCAGAACCGGAACTACGCCAGCGCGTGGTCCACGGGGCTTGCCAAACTGTCCCTGGCACCTCCCCAGCACGCACACGGGCCGCAGAGACCCAGCGGGGTCCCGAGCAGCTCGCAAAATGATGCCTGGCACCCTCCAGTACGAGCACGGGCCCCAGCGACTGTGTGGTGTTCAGCGGCTCGCCAAACGGTCCCTGGCACCTCCCAGCGATCGCCACGGGCCCCAGTTACCTGGCGCGGGTCCCAGTGGCTTCCCAAATGCTCCATGGCACTGCCCCAGCACCACGTGCCCCAGCGACCCGCCGCGGGTCCCAGCGGCTCACCGAATGGTCCCTGGCACCTACCCAGCGCGCGCACGTGCCCCAGTGACCCCGTGCGGGGTCCCGGCGGCTCGCCAAAAGGTCCCTGGCACCTCCCAGTCTCGCAAAGGGCCCCAGTGACCCCGGCGGATTCCCAGTGTCACACCAAATGGTCCCTGGTACCTCCCCAGCACACGCAGGATCCCCAGCGACTTCGCGTGTGGTCCAAGTGGCTTGCTAAACTGTCCTTGGAACCTCACCAGCACGCGCAGGGAGCCCCAGTGACATCGCGTGGTGTCCCAGCTGCTCGCCAAATGGTCCCTGGCACCTCACCAGCACGCCAAGACAGGCCCCAGCGACCCTGCGTGGATTCCCAGCGGCTCGCCAAAGGACCCTGGCACCTCCCAGCATGCGCAAGACAGGGCCCAGCGAATTACACGCTGGGTCCCAGCGGCTCGCCAAATGATCCCTGGCTCCTCCCCAGCACGCACACGGGCCCCAAAGACCCAGCGCGGGGTCCAAGCGGCTCGCCAAATGATGCCTGACACCTCCCCAGTACGCACACGAGCCCCTGAGACCCCGCGCAGGGTCCGAGCGACTCGCCAGATGGTCCCTGGCACCTCCCCAGCACGCACACGAGGCCCCCAGAGACGCCCCGCAGGGTCCCAGCGTCACAACAAATGGTGTGCCTGGCACCTCCCAGCGCAAGACAAACCCCAGCGACTTAGCGCGGGTCCACGGGCTTGCCAAAGTGTCCCCGGCACCTCACCAGCATGTGCAGGGGCCCCAGCGACCCCGCGTGGATTCCCAGCGGCTCGCCAAATGATCCCTGGCACATCCAAAGCACGCACACAGGCCCCAAAAGACCCCAAGACGGGTCCGAGCGGTTTCGCCAAATTATGCCTGACACCTCCCCAGCACGCACACGAGCCCCAGAGACCCCGCGCGGGGTCCGAGCGGCTCGCCAGATGGTCCCTGGCACCTCCCCAGCACGCGCACGGGCCCCACCGACCCCACGTGGATACCCAGCGGCTCGCCAAAGGTCCCTGGCACCTCCCCAGCATGCACACGAGCCCCAGAGGCCCCGAGCGGGGTCCGATCGGCTCGCCAGATGGTCCCTGGCACCTCTCCAGTAAGAGTACGGGCCCCAGCGACTTCATGTGGGGTTGCAGCGGCTCGCCAAACGGTCCCTGGCACCTCCCAAGTGATCGCACGGGCCGCAGTTGCCTCACGCAGGGTCCCAGCGGCTTCCCAAATGGTCCATGGCACTGCCCCAGCGGCCACGCACGGGCCCAGCATTGTGGCGCTGTCCCAACATCACACCAAATGGTGCCTGGCACCTCCCAACGCGTGCACGAACCCCAGCGACCGCCCGTTGTCCAAGCTGCTTGCCAAACTGTCCCTAGCACCTCACCCAGCACGCTCAGGGACCCCACCGACATCGCGTGGTGTCCCAGCACATCACCAAATGGTCCCTGGCACATCTCCAGCAGCGCAGGAGCTCCAGCGAAATCAGCGCAGAGTCCCAGTGACTCTAAAATGGTCCCTGGGACCTCCCAGGGTGCGCCGTGGGCCCCAGAGACCCTCGCAAGGTCAAGCAGCTTCCCAAATGATGCCTGGTACCTCCCCAGCACACACACGAGCTCCCCAGAGACCCCGACGTGGGGGATTCATGCCAGATGGACCCTGGCACCTCCCAGCACACGCACAAACCCCAGCGACCTCGGCCAGTGGGTCCAAGCGGCTTGCCAAACTGTCCCTGGCACCTCCCAGAAGGCATGACTGGCCCAGCGACTGCCAGTGGTCCCAGCAGCTAGCCATATGGTCCTTGGTGCCTCCCAGCAGACAGCACTGGGCCCAGCAACCCACTGGGTCACAGCAGCTCGCACATGGTCCCTGGCACATCCCCTTTTGGCGCAATGGCCGCTGGGGTCCCAGGGTCACACCAAATAGTGCCTGGCACCTCCCAGCACGCACATGAGCCCCAGAGACCCAGCGCAGTGTCCCAGCGTCACACCAAATGGTGCCTGGCACCTCCCCAGAGCTGCATCACGAACCCAGCGAGAGCGCCAGGTGGTCCACGGGCTTGCCAACTGTCCCTGGCACCTCCCCAGCACGCACACGGGCCGCAGAGACCCCGCGCGGGGTCCGAACGGCTCGCAAAATGATGCCTGGCACCTCTCCAGCAAGCGCACGGGCCCCAGCGACTTTGTGTGGGGTTCCAGCGGCTCGCCAAACGGTCCCTGGCACCTCCCAAGCGATCGCACAAGCCCCAGTTACCTCGCGCAGGGACCCAGCGGCTTCCCAAATGATCCATGGCACTGCCCCAGCGCGCACGTACCCCAGCGACCCCGCGCGGGGTCCCAGCGGCTCACCGAATGGTCCCTGCGACCTACCCAGCTCGCCAAGACGTGCCCCAGTGACCCCATGGGTCCCGCGACTCGCCAAAGGTCCCTGGCACCTCCCCAATGTGCGCACGGGCCCCAGCGACACCGCGCGGATTCCCAGTGTCACACCAAATGGTCCCTGGTACCTCCCCAGCACACAGGATCCCCAGCGACTTCGCGTGTGGTCCAAGCGGGCTTCCTAAACTGTCCCTGGCACCTCCCCAGCACGCACATCGGGCTCCAGAGACCCCGCTGGGGTCCGAACTTCATAAAATGATGCCTGGCACCTCTCCAGCAAGCGACAGGCCCCAGCGACTTTGTGTGGGGTTCCAGCGGCTCGCCAAAGGTCCCTGGCACCTCCCCAAGCGATCGCACAGGCCCCAGTTACCGCCGCAGGGACCCAGCGGCTTCCCAAATGATCCATGGCACCTGCCCCAGCACGCACACGAGCCCCAGAGACCCCCCGCTGGGTCCCAGCGGATCACCAGAATGGTCCCTGCGACCTACCCAGCACAAGACGTGCCCCAGTGACCCGTGCGGGGTCCCAGAACCGCCAAAAGGTCCCTGGCACCTCCCCAGCGTGCGCGGGGCCCCAGCGACACCGCTGGATTCCCAGTGTCACACCAAATGGTCCCTGGTACCTCCCCAGCACACACAGGACAGAAAGCGAGGAGGCGTGTGGTCCACAGAGAATTCTAAACTGTCCCTGGAACCTCACCAGCACGCAGGGGTTCCAGCGACACCCTGGGATGTCCCAGAAGCTGCCAAATGGTCCCTGGCATCTCACCAGCACTAACAGGCCCCAACGACCCTGCGTGGATTCCCAACGGCTCGCCAAAAGGTCCCTGGCACCTCCCCAGCATGCGCACAGGGCCCAGCGACCATACGCTGGGTCCCAGCGGCTCGCCAAATGATCCCTGGCACCTCCCCACGCGCACGAGCCCCAGAGACCCCGCTGGGACCCAGCGGATCGCCAGATGGTCCCTGGCACCTCCCAGCACGTGCACGGGCCCAGCGACCCCGCGGGGTCCCAGAAGCTCGCCAAATGATCCCTGGCACCTCCCAGCGATCGCCTGGGCCCCAGCGACTTCGTATGGGGTTCCAGCGGCTCGGCAAACGGTCCCTGGCACCTCCCAAGTGATCGCACAGGCCTCAGTGACAGAAAATAGAGGCACTTTTTACACAGAGAATTGTGAGGGTCTGGAACCAACTCCCAGTAATGTTGTTGAAGCTGACACCCTGGGATCCTTCAAGAAGCTGCTTGATGAGATTCTGGGATCAATAAGATACTAACAACCAAACGAGCATGATGGGCTGAATGGCCTCCTCTCGCTTGTAAACTTTCTTATGTTCTTATGTTCTTATGTTCTTAGGCACAGGGTCCCAGCGGCTTGCCAAATGGTCCATGGCACATCCCCAACGCTGGCAGCGAGCCCCTTCGACTTGGGATTCCAGCTGCTCGCCAAAATGGTCCCTGGCACCTCCCCCAGCGGGCATCGCGCCCAGCGACCCCAGCGGGTCCCAGCGGCTCGCCGAATGATCCCTGGCACCTCACCAGCACGAGCACGAACCCCAGCGACTTCGTGCGTGGTCCACGGGACTCGCCAAACTGTCCCTGGCACCTCACCAGCAAGCGCAGGGACCCCAGCGACATCGCGTCTCCCAGCGGCTCGCCAAATTGTCCCTGGCACATTACCAGCGCACGCACGGGCCCCAGCGACCTCGCGCAGGGTCCCAGCGGCTGGCAAAATGGACCCTAGCCCCTCCCCAGCACACGCACGGGGCCCAGCGACCACGCGCTGGTTCCCGGAGGCACGCCAAATGATCCCTGGCACCTCCCCAGCACGCGCACGGGCCCCAGCGACTTCGCATGGGGTCCCAGCGGTTTGCAAAATGGTCCCTGGCCCCTCCCAGCCCAAGACGCCGCCCACCGACTTCACGCATGGACCCAGCTGCTCGCCAAATGGTCCCTGGCAACTCCCCAGCGAACGCACAGACCCCAGCAACCTTGCGCAGGGTCCCAGTGGCTCGCTAAATAGTCCCTGGCACATCCCAGCGCAACACAGTCCCCAGCTTCAAGACGGAGTCCCAGAGGCTGGCCAAATGGTCCTGGGCCCCTCCCAGCGCGGGCTTGGGGCCCAGCGACCCCGCATGGGGTCCCGGCGACTCGCCAAAAGGTCCCTGGAAATTGGTTTCAGTTCAGATTACCTGCCAGTCTGGTCTAAACAAACAGAGCTGATTCTTATCTGTTAATTAAGAAAGTCTGTCTGAAAGCCAGAATACAACTTCCTTCCGGTAAAGGGTTAAGAATTGCGACACCTGGTGGATACGAGGTGCCATGACTTTCAACCCATGAAATGAATTGTTGCCATGGCACTGCCCCCAGCGCACAAGACGTGCCCCAGCGACCCAGCGCTGGGTCCCAGCGGCTCACCCAATGGTCCCTGGCACCTACCCGCGCTGCAAGACGCCCAGCAACCACGCCGCTGGGTCCCAGCAGCTCGCAAATGGTCCCTGGCACATCTTCAGCGTGCGCACGGGCCCCAGCGACTACGCGCAGGGTCCCAGCGGTTCACAAATGGTCCCTTGTACATCCCCAGCGCTTACACGGGCCCCAGCGACTATGCATGTGGTCCCAGCGGCTTGCCTAATGGTCCCTGGCCCCTCTCCATTGCTCGCCGGGGGCCCACCTACTTCACGCGGGGACCCAGCGGCTCGCCAAATGGTCCCTGGCCCCTCCCGGGCGTGCACATCGGGCCCAACGACCTGGGCTGGGTCCCAGCGGCTCGCCAGATGGTCCTTCGCCTCCCCAGCGCACGCACGCGGGCCCAGCGACCTCGCGCAAGGGTTCCAGAGGCTCGCCAAATGGTTCCTGGCACATCCCCAGGCCAGACAGGCCCCAGAGACCCTGTGCGGGTTCCAGTGGCTCGCCAAACCGTCCCTGGCACCTCCCAAGCGATTACACGGGCCCCAGCGACCTCGCGCAGGGTCCCAGAGACTCGCAATGGTCCCAGACACATCCCCAGCACGCCAAGACGGGCCCCAGCGACTTCACGTGGGTTTCAGCGGCTCGCAAATGGTCCCTGGCACATCCCCAGCGCACGCACGGGCCCCAGCGACTTCTCGCGGTGACCCAGCGGCTCGCCAAATGGTCCCTGGCCCCTCCCCAGCGCCAAGACGGGCCCAACGACCCCGCGCGGGGTTCCACAGGCTTGCCAAATGGTCCCTGGCACCTCCCCAGCACACGCACTGCGCACAGCGACCTCGCGCAGGGTCCCAGAGGTTTGCCAAATGGTCACTGGCACATCCCCACTGTGCGCACAGGCCCCAGCGACTTTTGGCGGGTTCCCAGATTCTCGCCAAATGGTACCTGGCTCCTCCCCAGCGCGCGCACGGGGCCCAGCGACCCCGTGCGGGGTTCCAGCGGCTAGCCAAAGAGTCCCTGGCCCCTCCCCAGTGTGCGCACGGGGCCCAGCGACCCCGTGCGGGGTCCCAGCGGCTCGCCAAATGGTCCCTGGCCCCTCCCCAGTCCGCGCACGGAACCCAGCGACACAGCGCGGGGTCCAAGCGGCTCGCCGAATTGTCCCTGGCCCCTCCCCAGCGTGCGCACGAAGCACAGCGACCTCGCGCAGGGTCCCAGAGGCTAACCAAATGGTCCCTGGCACATCTCCAGCGTGTGCACGGGGCCCAGCGACCCCGCGCGGGGTCCCAGCAGCTCGCCAAATGATCCCTGGCACATCCCCAGCGCGCGCACAGGCCCCAGCGACTTCGCACGAGGTCCCAGAGGCTCGCCAAATGGTCCTTGGCCCCTCCCCAGCGCGGGCATGGGGCCCAGGGACCCCGCGCGGGATCCAAGCGGCTCGCCAAATGCTCCCTGGCACCTACCCAGCACGCGCACAGGGCCCAGCAACCACGCGCGGGGTCCCAGCAGCTCGCAAATGGTCCCTGGCACATCTCCAGCGCACGCACGGGCCCCAGCGGTTCGCAAATGGTCCCTTGCACATCCCCAGTGCGTACACGGGCCCCAGCGACTATGCGCGTGGTCCCAGCGGCTTGCCTAATGGTCCCTGGCCCCTCCCTATTGCTCGCACGGGCCCACCGACCACGCAGGACCCAGCTGCTCGCCAAATGGTCCCTGGCACATCCCAGCGAACGACGGGGGCCCAGCAACCTTGGCAAGAGGGGTCCCAGAGGCTAACCAAATGGTCCCTGGCACATCCCCAGCGCCAAGCACAGTCCCCAGCGACTTCGCACGGGGTCCCAGAGGCTGGCCAAATGGTCCCTGGCCTCCCACTGGGGACGCCATCAGGGGCCCAGCGACCCGGGCCCCATGACCATCGGGTCCCAGCGGCTCGCCAAATGGTCCCTGGCACCTCACCAGCGATCGCAGGGCCCCAGCGACCGCCTTGGGTACCAGCGGCTCGCCAAATGATCCCTGGCACCACCCTCTGCCCAAGACGGGCCCACCGACCCTAGTGGGGTTCCAACGGCTTGCCAAATGGTCCCTGGCCTACACAGCGCACGCACGGCCCCAGCGACTTTGCGGCGGGTCCCAGCGGCTTGCCAAATGGTCCCTGGCACATCCCCCGTGCACGGGCACCAGTGACTTCGCGCAGGGTCCCAGCGGCTGGCAAATGGTCCCTAGACCCTCCCCAGCGCTTACACGGGGCCCATGAACCCGCAGCTGGTTCCCAGCGCCTCGCCAAATGATCCCTGGCACCTTCCCAGCACGCCACACGGGCCCCAGCTTCACGTGGGGTTCCAGCGGCTCGCCACACGGTCCCTGGCACCTCCCCAGCGAACGCACGGTCCCCAGCAACCTCGGGCAGGGTCCCAGAGGCTCGCCAAATGGTCCCCGGCCCCCCAGGGCATGACGCACGGGGCCCAGCGACCCGCAGGGTTCCAGTGGCTCGCCAAATGATCCCTGGCACCTCCCCAGCGCACGCACGGGTTCCAGCGACCCCGTGCGGGTTCCAATCGGCTCGCCAAATGGTCCCTGGCACCCTTACAGCACGCCATTACAGGGCCCAGCAACCACGCCGCAGAGGGTCCCAGTGACTCGCAAAATGGTCCCAGAACATCGTAGCACACGCGACGGGCCCCAGCGACTTCCGCTGGGGTCCCAGCGGTTCATAAAATGATCCCTGGCCCCTCCCCAGCGCACGCACGGGCCCCACCGACTTTGCGGGACCCAGCGGCTCACCAAATGGTCCCTGGCACCTCCCCAGCACAAGCACCGGGCCCCTGTTCCCAGGTTTGCCAAATGGTTCCAGCGGCAGCGACAACAGGGTCCCAGAGGCAAATCCCTGGCACATCCCCAAGCGCACGGGCCCCAGCGACTTTTGCTGGTTCCCAGAGGCTCGCCAAATGATCCCTGGCCCTCCCAGCACATGCACGGGCCCAGCGACCTCGCAAGCAGGGTCCCAGAGGCTAATCAAATGGTCCCTGGCCCATCCCCAGCGTGCGCAAGAGGGGCCCAGCGACCCCGGCAGGGGTCCCAGCGGCTCAAATGGTCCCTGGCCCTCCCCAGTCGCCACGGAACCCAGCGACTTCGGGCAGGGTCCCAGGTGCTTGCCAATGGTCCCTCCCCCTCCCTGTGCCACGAGGCCCAGCGACCGCCCGAGGGGGTCCCAGAGGTTAACCAAATGGTCCCTGGCCCCTCCCCAGCGTGTGCACGGGGCTCCAGTGACCCCGCGTGGGGTCCCAGCAGCTCGCCAAATGTTCCCTGGCACCTCCCCAGCCCGCACACAGGCCCCAGAGACGCGTCGGGACGAGGTCCCAGAGGCTCGGCAAATGGTCCTGCCCCTCCCAGCGCGGACGGGCCCAGCGACCCAATGAGGGCATCCCAGAGGCTCGCCAAATGGTCCCTGGCACATCCACAGCGCCAAGACAGGCCCCAGCGACCACGCCGAGGGGTCCCAGAAAGCTCGCAAATGGTCCCTGGCCCATCCCAGCACGCACGGGCCCCAGCGACTTCGCAATGGGTCTCAGTGGCTTGCAAATGGTCCCTGGCGACCCAGCGTTTTTGCCGAATGGACTGGCCCCAGCGCCCAAACTTGCGGGGTTCCAGCGGCTCGCCAAATGGTCCCTGATCCCTCCCCAGCGCTGGCCAAGACCAGGCCCAGCGACCCCAGGCGGGTCCCAGAGGCTAACCAAATGGTCCATGGCACCTCCCGAGTACGCGCACTGGCACCAGCGACTTTGCAAGAGGGGTTCCAGCTGCTCGCCAAAATGGTCCCTGATCCTCCCCAGGCGCCCAAGAGGACCAGGCCCAGCGACCCCGTGCGGGGTCCCAGCGGCTCGCAAAATGGTCCCTGGCCCCTCCCGAGCATGCGCACTGGCCCCAGCGACTTTGCGCGGGGTTCCAGCGGCTTACCAAATGGTCCCTGGCCCCGACCCAGCGTGCGCACGAGGCCCAGCGACCCCGTGCGGGGTTCCAGCGTCTCGCCAAATGGTCCCTGGCACCTCCTCAGCGAGCGCATGGGGCACAGCGACCTCGCGCACGGTCCCAGAGGCTCGCCAAATGTTCCCTAGCACATCCCCAGAGAGCGCACAGGCCCCAGCGACCTCACTCGGGTTCCCAGCGGCTCGCCAAATGATACCTGGCTGCTCCCCAGCGCGCGCACGGGGCCCAGCAACCCTACACGGGGTCAAAGCGGATCGCGAAATGGTCTCTGGCAACTCCCCAGCGATCACATGGGCCCCAGCGACCTCACGCAGGGTCCCAGAGGCTCGGCAAATGGTACCTGTCTCTTCCCCAGCATGCGGGCCCAGCGCTCGCCAAATGATCCCTGGGTCCCAGCGACTCGGGCAATGGTCCCTGGCCCATCCCCAGCATGGTCCCGGCCCCAGCGACTTTCTTGGGTCCCAGTCTCAGTGGGCGCAAAATGGTCCCTGGCCCGACCAGCGCGTCGCCGACGCCCAGCCGATCCTGCGGTTCCAGCGGCTGCGCTTAAAATGGTCCCTGATCCCTCCCCCAGCAGCACCAGGCCCAGCTGACCCAGGCGGGTCCCCTGCTACAAAATGGTCATGGCCCTCGAGCATCAAGACTGGCACCAGCGACTGCTTGGCGGGGTTCCAGCCCCGCCAAATGGTCCCTGATGATCCCTCCCCAGCGTAGCGACACCAGGCTCCTTGACCGATGGGTCCCAGCGACTCGCAAAATGGTCCCTGGCCCCCCTCGAGCATCGCGCTGGGCCCCAGCGACTTTGGCGGGGTTCCAACTGACTTACCAAATGGTCCCTGGCCCCGACCGTCGCGCCGCGAGGCCCACTTGACCCGTCGCGAGGGTTCCGGAGCGTCTCGCCAAATGGTCCCTGGCACCTCCTCAGCGGCATAGAGGGGCCCCAGCGACCTCGCGACGGTCCCAGAGGCTCGCCAAATCCCTAGCCATCCCCAGAGAGCGACAGGCCCCAGCGACCACTGGGGTTCCCAGCGGCTCGCCAATGGTCCCTGGCTGCTCCCAAGACGGGCCCAGCAACCCCACGGTCCCAGGGTCCCAAAGTTCCCTGGATCGCCCGAAATGGTCTCTGGCAACGTGCGGGTCCCAGCGATCACATGGGCCCCAGCGACGCATCGGGCCCAGCATGAGGGTCCCAGAGGCTCCCAAAATGGTACCTGTCACTTCCCAGCATGCAAGACAGGGCCCAGCGACCCCGCCGAGGGGTCCCAGCGGCTCGGCAAATGGTCCCTGGCCCCATCCCCAGCACGACGGGCCCCAGCGACTGAGCGGGGTCTCAGTGGCTTGCCAAATGGTCCCTGGCCCCTCCCCAGCGCAGGCGCACGGGGCCCAGACGAACCCGCACGGGTCCCAGCGGCTCGCCAAATGGTCCCTGATCCCTCCCAGTGAGAGCACGGGGCCCAGCGACCCCAGGCGGGGTCCCAGCGGCCTGCCAAATGGTCCCTGGCACCTCCCCAGAGTGCGCTCGGGGCCCAGCGACCCGCGCTGGGTCCCAGCGGCTCGCCAAATGGTCCCTGGCACCTCCCCAACGCGCGAACGGGGCCCAGCGACCCCGCGCTGGGTCCCAGCAGCTCGCCAAATGATCCCTGGCACCTCCCAGTGCGCACACAGGCCCCAGCGACCCCGGCGGGTCCGAGCGGGTCGCCAATTGGTTCCTGGCAGCTCCCCAGCACGCGACGGGCCCAGCGACCAAGACGAGGGGTCCCAACGACTCGCCGAATGGTCCCTGGCACCTCCCAAGCACGCATGGGGACCAGCGACCCCGCGCTGGGTCCCAGCTGCTCGCCAAATGGTCCATGGCACTTCACCAGTGATAGCAAATGCCCCAGCGACCTCAGGGTCCCAGTAGCTCACCAAATGGGGTCCCCAGCCCCAGCGACTTTGGGCGGGGTACGTTACAAATGATCCCTGGCCCCTCTAGCATGTGCACGGCCCCAGCGACTTTGGGCGGGGTCCCAGCGGCTCGCCAAATGGTCCCTGGCCCCTCCCCAAAGCGCCAAGACGGGCACAGCGACCTCGCGCAGCTTTCCCAGAGGCTAACCAAATGGTCCCTGGCACATCCCCAGCAGCACAAGACAGGCCCCAGCGACTTCGGCAAGAGGGGTCCAAGCGGCTCGCCGAATACCCCTGTCTACCACCAGCACGCACGCGACAGGGGCCCAACGACCGGGTGCGTGGTCCCAGCGGCTCGCCAAATGGTCCCTGGCACCTCACCAGCGATCATAAAGGCCCCAGCGACCTCATTTCGGGGTACCAGTGACTCGCCAAATGATCCCTGGCACCACTCTCCACAAGACGGGCCCAACGACCCTAAACGGGTTCCAACGGCGCCAAATGGTCCCTGGCTCCCACACAGCGCACGACGGTCCCCAGCGACTTTTGCGGGGGTCCCAGCAGTTCGCAAATGGTCCCAGGGACATCCCCAGAAGCGTGCATGGGCACCAGCGACTTCACGCAGGGTCCCAGCGGCTGGCAAAATGGTCCCTAGACCCTCCCCAGCAAGACGGTGCCCAGCGACCCCGCGCTGGTTCCCAGCGTCTCGCCAAATGATCCCTGGCACCTTCCCAGCACGCGCAGGGGCCCCAGCGGCTTCACGTGGGGTCCCAGCGGTTCGCAAATGATCCCTGGCCCATCCCCAGCGCGCGCACGCGGCCCACCATATTTACGCGTGGACCGAGCGGTTCACCAAATGATCCCTGGCCCCACCCTAGCACGCGTACTTGGCATAGCGACCTCGTGCAGGGTCCCAGAGGCTAACCAAATGGTCCCTGGCACATCCCCAGCGTGCGCACGGGGCCCAGCGACCTCGTGCCATGTCCCAGCGGCTCTCCAAATGATCCCTGGCACATCTCCAGCGTGCGCACGGGCCCCAGCGACCCCGGGTGGGGTCCCAGCGGCTCGGCAAATGGTCCCTGGCACATCCCCAGCATGTGATGGGCCCCAGCGACTTTTGCTGGGTCCCAGCGGCTCGCCAAATGGTCCCTGGTCCCTCCCCGTCGCGCACCAGGGCACAGCGAACTCGCGCGGGTCCCAGCGGCTAACCAAATGGTCCCTGATCCATCCCCAGCGCGCCGCCCGGGCTTGACACGTCGAGGCGGGGTCCCAGCGTCGCCAAATGGTCCCTGGCACCTCAGCGGCGCACACGGGCCCCAGCGACATCGGGCAGGGTCCCAGAGGCTTGCCAAATGGTCCCTGGTACCCCTAGCGCGTGCATCGGGCCCAGTGACCATCTTGCGCGGGGTCCCATTGGCTCGGCAAATGGTTCCTGGCTCTCTCCCCAAGCGGGGCCCAACCCGCGGGGGTCCCAGAGGCTCGCCAAATGGTCCCTGGTACCTCCCCAGTGCGATAGGGCCCAGCGACCTCGCGAGGGGTCCCAGAACGCAAAATGGTCCCTGGCCCCTCCCCAGCGTCACGCGGCGGGGCCCAGCGAACTTCGCGATGGGTCCCAGCGGCTCGTAAATGGTACCTGGCCCTCTCCAGTGCATGCATGGGGCCCAGCCACCCAGAAGGCGGGGTCCCAGCAGCTCGCCAAATGTTCCCTGGTACCTCCCCCGGCGACTCACGCAGGGTCCCATTGGCTCGCCAAATGCAACCTGGTAACCACCCAGGGGCGCACACAGGCCCCAGCTACCAGGAGTGGAGTCCAAGAGGCTCCCAAAAGGTACCTGGCACCTCCCCAGGGCAAGACGGGCAGCGACCTCACAAGGGGGTCCCAGCAGCTCGCCAAATGTTCCTGGCACCTCCCTGGCAAGACGCACGGGCCCAGCGACCCCAGGCGGGGTCCCAGTGGCTCTAAAATGGTCCCTGGCACCTCCCCAGCGTGCGCACGGGCCCAGCGAACTGTGGGGGTCCCAGCAGCTCAGCAAATGTTCCTTGGCCCTCCCCAGCATGCTCACCGCCCCAGAGACTTCACGAGGGGTCCCAGCGGCTTCGCCAAATGGTACCTGGCACATCTCAGTGCACAAGAGATGGCCCCAGCGACTTCGCTGGGTCCCAGCCGCTAATGATCCCTGGCACATCCCAGCACGCTGCACGGGCCCCAGCGACTTCTTGCAGGATCCCAGCGCTTGCCAAATGGTCCCTGGCACCTCCCCAGCACAAGCACGGGCCCCAGCGACCAAGACAGGGTACCAGAGGCTCGCTAAACAGTCCCTGGCACCTCCCCAGCATGTCCACGGGCCCAGCGACCCCGACGGGTTCCCAGCGGCTCGCCAAATGGTCCCTGGTACCTCCCCAGTGCATGCACTGGGCGCAGCAACTCCACGGGGTCCGCGCCCGCGAAATTGTCCCTGGCAACTCCCTCAGCGATCACATCGGGCCCCAGCGACCTCCGCAGGGTCCCAGAGGCTTCGGCAATGGTACCTGTCTCCTCCCCCAGCAAGACGGGCCCAGTGACACCGCGCTGGGTCCCAGCGACCGGCAAATGGTCCCTGGCCCTCCCCAGCGCAAGACCGGCCCCAGCGACCAGACAGGGTCCCAGCGGCTTGACAAATGGTCCCTGGCCCCGCCCCAGCGCACGCACTGGGCGCAGTGACTATACGCGTGGTCCCAGCGGCTCAGCAAATGGTTCCTGGCTCCTACCCAGCACGCGCACGGGTCCCAGCCACCCCGGGCGGGGTCCCAGCGGCTCTCCAAATGGTCCCTGGTACCTCCCCAGCGATCGCAGACGGGCCCCAGTGACCTCAACCCAGGGTCCCAGAGGCTCAGCAAACGGTCCCTGGCATCATCCTCGGGCCCCAAGACGGGCCCCAACGACAACTAGCCCCAGACGGGGTCCCAGCAGCTCGCTAAATGTTCCCTGGCACCTCCCCAGCGCACTTAACGGGCCCAGCGACCCCAGGCGGGTGCCAGCGGCTTTGCAAATGGTCCATGGCCCTCCCCAGCATGCGCACTGGCCCCAGCGACTTTCTTGCGCTGGGTTCCAGCTCGCCAAATGGTCCCTGATCCCTCCCCAGCGACTTAATGGGCCCAGCGACCCCAGGCGGGGTGCCAGCGGCTTGCAAAATGGTCCATGGCCCCTCCCGAGCATGCGCACTGGCCCCAGCGACTTTTTGCTGGGTTCCAGCGGCTTCGCCAAATGGTCCCTGATCCCTCCCCAGCAGCCACGCACTAGGCCCAGCGACCCGCACGGGGTCCCAGAGGCTCTATAAAATGGTCCCTGGGCCCTCCCGAGCATGCACACTGGCCCCAGCGACCCCGCACGGGTTCCAGCGGCTTGCCAAATGGTCCCTGGCCCCGACCCAGTGCATGCACGAGGCCCAGCGACCCGTCTGGGGTTCCAGCTGCTCGCCAAATGGTCCCTGGCACCTCCTCAGTGATCATGGGCCCCAGCGACCACAAGAGGGGTCCCAGAGGCTCGCCAAATGTTCCCCTAGCACATCCCCAGAGCGCACAGGCCCCAGTGACACCACTGGGGTTCCCAGCGACTCGGCAAATGATACCTGGCTGCTCCCCAGCGCGCGCACGGGGCCCAGCAACCCTACACGGGGTCAAAGCGGATCGCGAAATGGTCTCTGGCAACTCCCCAGCGATCACATGGGCCCCAGCGACCTCACGCAGGGTCCCAGAGGCTCGGCAAATGGTACCTGTCTCTTCCCCAGCACAAGACGGGGCCCAGCGACCCCGGGGGGGTCCCAGCGACCGGCAAATGGTCCTGGCCCATCCCAGCATGCGCACCGCCCCAGCGACTTTTCTTGGGTCTCAGTGGCTGCCAAATGGTCCCTGGCCCCGACCCAGCGTCGACGACGCCCAGCGAACTTGCACGGGTTCCAGCGGCTCGCCAAATGGTCCCCTGATCCCTCCCCCCGACTCCAGGCCCATGACCCCAGGCGGGTCCCAGCGGCTTACAAAATGGTCCATGGCCCCTCGAAAGCGACTGGCACCAGCGAGGCTGGGTTCCAGCGGTTCGCCAAATGGTCCCTGATCCTCCCCAGCAAGACCAGGGCCCAGCGACCCACGTCGCATGGGTCCCAGCGGCAGTAAAATGGTCCCTGGCCCCTCCCGAAAGCATCGCACTGGCCCCAGCGACTTTTGCGGGGTTCCAGCGGCTTACCAAATGGTCCCTGGCCCCGACCCAGCGCAAGACGAGGCCCTTGACCCGTCACGGGGTTCCAGCTGCGTCGCCAAATGGTCCCTGGCACCTCCTCAGAAATGGGGCACAGCGACTCAAGACGGTCCCAGAGGCTCGCCAAATGTTCCCTAGCACATCCCAGAGAGCGACAGGCCCCAGCGACCTCACCGGGTTCCCAGCGGCTCGCCAAATGATACCTGGCTGCTCCCCAGCGCCAGTACGGGCCCAGCAACCCTACACGGGTCAGCGGATCGCTAAATGGTCTCTGGCAACTCCCCAGTGATCACATGGGCCCCAGCGACCTCCACGCGGGGTCCCAGAGGCTCCCCAAATGGTACCTGTCTCTTCCCCCATATCGTGATGGGCCCCAGCGACCAAGACGGGGTCCCAGTGCTTCGGCAAATGGTCCCTGGCCCATCCCCAGCATCACTGGCCCCAGCGACTTTGCGCATGGGTCTCAGTGGCTTGCCAAATGGTCCCTGGCCCGACCAAGCGTCGACGCCTGCCCCAGCGAACTTGCACGGGGTTCCAGCGGTTCGCCAAATGGTCCCTGATCCCCCCAGCCACAAGACAGGGCCCAGCGACCCCGGCGCATGGGTCCCAGCGGGTATAAAATGGTCCCTGGGCCCTCCCGAGCATGCGCACCGGCCCCAGCGACTTTGCGCGGGGTCTCAGCGGCTTGCCAAATGGTCCCTGGCCCCGACCCAGCGTCGCCGCGACGAGGGCCCAGCGACCCCGCGGGGTTCCAGCGTGCCCGCCAAATGGTCCCTGGCACCTCCTCAGCGAGACGGGGCACAGCGGCCTCGCAAGACGGTCCCAGAGGCTCGCAAATGTTCCCTAGCACATCCCCAGAGCGCGATAGGCCCCAGCGACTCTTCGGGTTCCCAGCGGCTCGCCAAATGGTCCCTGGTACCTCCCCAGTGCACGCACTGGGCGCAGCGACCCTACGCGGGGTCAAAGCGGATCGCGAAATGGTCTCCTGGCAACCCCCCAGCGACCACATGGGCCCCAGCGACCTCACGCAGGGTCCCAGAGGCTCGGCAATGATACCAGTCTCTTCCCCCAGCACGCCAAGACGGGCCCAGCGACCCCGGGCGGGGTCCCAGCGGCTCGGCAAATGGTCCCTGGCCCATCCCCAGCATGCGCACCGGCCCCAGCGACTTTGCGCGGGGTCTCAGCGGCTTGCCAAATGGTCCCTGGCCCCGACCCAGCGTGCGCACGACGCCCAGCGAACTGCGCGGGGTTCCAATATTTCGCCAAATGGTCCCTGATCCCTCCCCAGCGCGCGCACCAGGCCCAGCGACCCCGTGCGGGGTTCCAGCGTCTCGCCAAATGGTCCATGGCACTTCCCTCAGCAAGCGCAGGGGCACAGCGACCTCCTTACGGGTCCCAGAGGCTCGCCAAATGGTCCCTGGTACCTCCTCAGCCGCACGCACTGGGATGGTGACCATCTGTGGGGTCCCATCGCTCAAAATGGTTCCTGGCTCACCTCCCCCAGCACGACGGGCCCGGGCAACTTTCCACTGTGGCCATGTATTTCAGCCAAATGGTCCATGGTTCCTGCCCAGCAGCATGGGGACCCCAGCAACCCCGCGCTGGGTCCCAGAGGCTCACCAAATGTAAACTGGTACCTCCCCAGTCCACAGGCCCCAGCTACCAGGCGTGGAGTCCCAGCAGCTCCCCAAAGGTCCCTGGCACCTCCCCAGTGCACGCACATGCGGCGCATGACCCCAACGGGGTCCCAGCAGCTTCGCCAAATTTTCCTAGCACCTCCCCAGCGACACACATCGGGCCCAGCGACCAGGCGCAGGGTCCCAGAGGCTCATGAAATGGTCCCTGGCACCTCCCCAGCATCGCCAACCGGGCCCAGCGAATTCGTGATGGGTCCCAGAGGATCGCCAAATGGTCCCTGGTACCTCCCAAGGGCACGACTGGGCGCACTGACCATACGCTGGGTCTCAGCGGCTTGCCAAATGGTCCCTGGCACCTCCCCAACGCGCACATGCCCCAGCGACTTCGCACGGGGTCCCAGCGGCTCGCCAAATGGTACCTGGCTCCTCTCCAGTGCGTGCACGGGGCCCAGCCACCCCGGGCGGGGTCCCAGCGGCTTGCCAAATGTTCCCTGGTACCTCCCCGGCGACCTCACGCAGGGTCCCAGAGGCTCAGCAAATGGTCCCTGGCACATCCCCAGCGCACGAATGGGGCCAAGCGACCTCGCGCAGGGTCCCATTGGCTCGCCAAATGCAAACTGGTAACCACCCAGGGCGCACACAGGCCCCAGCTACCAGGAGTGGAGTCCAAGAGGCTCCCCAAATGGTACCTGGCACCTCCCAGCATGGCGCACGGGCAGCGACTTCGCGCGGGGTCCCAGCAGCTCGCCAAATGTTCCCTGGCACCTCCCCTGCGCACGTAATGGGCCCAGCGACCCCAGGCGGGGTCCCAGTGGCTCGCAAAATGGTCCCTGGCACCTCCCCAGCGTGCGCACGGGGCCCAGCGAACTCGCGCGGGGTCCCAGCAGCTCAGCAAATGTTCCTTGGCCCCTCCCCAGCATGCTCACCGGCCCCAGAGACTTCGCGCGGGGTCCCAGCGGCTCGCCAAATGGTACCTGGCACATCCTCAGCGCGCGCATGGCCCCCAGCGACTTCGCGCGGGGTCCCAGCGGCTCGCTAATGATCCCTGGCACATCCCAGCACGCGTACGGGCCCCAGCGACTTCTTGCAGGATCCCAGCGGCTTGCCAAATGGTCCCTGGCACCTCCCCAGCACAAGCACGGGCCCCAGCGACCTCGCACAGGGTACCAGAGGCTCGCTAAATAGTCCCTGGCACCTCCCCAGCACGTCCACGGGGCCCAGCGACCCCGCACGGGTTCCCAGCGGCTCGCCAAATGGTCCCTGGTACCTCCCCAGTGCATGCACTGGGCGCAGCAACCTCACGGGGGGTCCAAGCGCCTCGCCAAGAATTGTCTCTGGCAACTCCCAGCGATCACACGGGCCCCAGCGACCTCACGCAGGGTCCCAGAGGCTCGGCAAATGGTACCTGTCTCCTCCCCAGCACACGCACGGGGCCCAGTGACACCGCGCGGGGTCCCAGCGACTCGGCAAATGGTCCCTGGCCCCTCCCCAGCATGCGCACCGGCCCCAGCGACTTCGCGCGGGGTCTAAGCGGCTTGACAAATGTTCCCTAGCACATCCCCAGAGAGCGCACAGGCCCCAGCGACCTCGCTCGGGTTCCCAGCGGCTCGCCAAATGGTCCCTGGTACCTCCCAGTGCACGACTGGGCGCAGCGACCCCACGCGGGGTCAAAGCGGATCGCGAAATGGTCTCTGGCAACCCCAGCGATCACATGGGCCCCAGCGACCTCACAGGGTCCCAGAGGCTCGGCAATGATACCAGTCTCTTCCCCAGCACGCGCCAAGATCGGGCCCCAGCGACCCCGCTGGGTCCCAGCGGCTCGGCAAATGGTCCCTGGCCCATCCCCAGCATGCGCACCGGCCCCAGCGACTTGGCGGGTCTCAGCGGCTTGCCAAATGGTCCCTGGCATCCACGACCCAGCGCGGCGTCCCTGACGACGCCCAGCGAACTTGTGGGGTTCCAGCGGCTCGCCAAATGGTCCCTGGATCCCTCCCCAGCAGCGCACCAGGCCCAGCGACCCGTCTCGCCAGGGGTTCCAGCTGCCTCGCCAAATGGTCCCTGGCACTTCCTCAGCAGCGCACTGGGGCCCCAGTGACCATATCTGGCTGGGTCCCATCGCTCGCAATGGTTCCTGGCTCCTCCCCACCGCAGCACGGGCCCCAACGACTTTGCGCGTTGCCGCCCAGAGCCGCTAAATGGTACATGGCTCCCTGCCCAGCGCGCATGGGGCCCAGCAACCCGCAAGGGGTCCCAGCGACTGTTGGTCCAAATGCAAACTGGTACCTCCCCAGTGCGCACACAGGCCCCAGCTACCAGGCGTGGAGTCCCAGCGGCTCCCCAAAAGGTCCCTGGCACCTCCCCAGCGCGCACATGCCCCAGCGACTTCGCACGGAGTCCCAGCAGCTCGCCAAATTTTCCCTAGCACCTCCCCAGCGCACACGCACTGGGCCCAGCGACCCCAGGCGGGGTCCAAGCGGCTCGCGAAATGGTCCCTGGCACCTCCCCAGCGTGCGCACGGGGCCCAGCGAACTCGCGATGGGTCCCAGAGGATCGCCAAATGGTCCCTGGTACCTCCCAAGGGCACGCACTGGGCGCACTGACCATACGCGGGGTCCCAGCGGCTTGCCAAATGGTCCCTGGCACCTCCCCAACGCGCACATGCCCCGGTTGTTAAAAGCGACCGGCCCCAGCATGGGGTCCCAGCGGCTCGCCAAATGGTACCTGGCTCCTCTCCAGTGCGTGCAGCATCGGGCCCAGCCACCCCGGGGGGGTCCCAGCGGCTTGCCAAATGTTCCCTGGTACCTCCCCGGCGACCTCACGCAGGGTCCCAGAGGCTCAGCAAATGGTCCCTGGCACATCCCCAGCGCACGAATGGGGCCAAGCGACCTCGCGCAGGGTCCCATTGGCTCGCCAAATGCAAACTGGTAACCACCCAGGGCGCACACAGGCCCCAGCTACCAGGAGTGGAGTCCAAGAGGCTCCCCAAAAGGTACCTGGCACCTCCCCAGCGCGCGCACGGGGCAGCGACTTCGCGCGGGGTCCCAGCAGCTCGCCAAATGTTCCCTGGCACCTCCCCTGCGCACGTAATGGGCCCAGCGACCCCAGGCGGGGTCCCAGTGGCTCGCGAAATGGTCCCTGGCACCTCCCCAGCGTGCGCGGGGCCCAGCGAACTCGCGCGGGGTCCCAGCAGCTCAGCAAATGTTCCTTGGCCCCTCCCCAGCATGCTCACCGGCCCCAGAGACTTCGCGCGGGGTCCCAGCGGCTCGCCAAATGGTACCTGGCACATCCCTCAGCGCAAGATGGCCCCAGCGACTTTGGTAATGGGTCCCAGCGCTCGCTAATGATCCCTGGCACATCCCAGCACGCGTACGGGCCCCAGCGACTTCTTGCAGGATCCCAGCGGCTTGCCAAATGGTCCCTGGCACCTCCCCAGCACAAGCACGGGCCCCAGCGACCTCGCACAGGGTACCAGAGGCTCGCTAAATAGTCCCTGGCACCTCCCCAGCACGTCCACGGGGCCCAGCGACCAAGACGGGTTCCCAGCGGCTCGCCAAATGGTCCCTGGTACCTCCCCAGTGCATGCACTGGGCGCAGCAACTCTACGCGGGGTCCAAGCGTCTCGCGAAATTGTCCCTGGCAACTCCCCAGCGATCACACGGGCCCCAGCGACCTCACGCAGGGTCCCAGAGGCTCGGCAAATGGTACCTGTCTCCTCCCCAGCACGCGCACGGGGCCCAGTGACACCGCGCGGGGTCCCAGCGACTCGGCAAATGGTCCCTGGCCCCTCCCCAGCATGCAAGACCGCCCCAGCGACTTCGCTCGCGGGGTCTAAGCGGCTTGACAAATGGTCCCTGGGCCGTCCCAGGCAAGACGCACTGCACATCGCAGTGACTATACGCTGGCACTCGGGTCCCAGCGGCTCAGCAAATGGTTCCTGGCTCCACCCAGCACGCCCAGACGGGTCCCAGCCACCCCGGCGGGGTCCCAGCGGATCTCCAAATGGTCCCTGGTACCCCCCCGATCACACGGGCCCCGTGACCTCACGCAGGGTCGCAGAGGCTCGGCAACGTCCCTGGCACATCCCTCAAGCGCGGGCCCCAACGACTTCGCACGGGGTCCCAGCAGCTCGCCAAATGTTCCCTGGCACCTCCCTGCGCATTTAATGGGCCCAGCGACCAGGCGGGTGCCAGCAGCTTGCAAAATGGTCCATGGCCCCTCCCAGCATGCAAGACTGGCCCCAGCGACTTTGCGCGGGGTTCCAGCGGCTCGCCAAATGGTCCCTGACCCCTCCCCAGCGCACTTAATGGGCCCAGCGACCCCAGGCGGGGTGCCAGCGGCTTGCAAATGGTCCATGGCCCCTCCCGAGCATCGCATTGGCCCCAGCGACTTTCTTGGGGTTCCAGCGGCTCGCCAAATGGTCCCTGATCCTCCCCAGCCGCTGACCAGGCCCAGCGACCCGTCAAGGGGGTCCCAGCGGCTATAAAATGGTCCCTGGCCCCTCGAGCATCGCGACTGGCCCCAGCGACTTTGCGCTGGGGTTCCAGCGGCTTGCCAAATGGTCCCTGGCCCCGACCCAGCGTATGACGAGGCCAGCGACCCCGTCGCGGGTTCCAGCGTCTCGCCAAATGGTCCCTGGCACCTCCTCAGCGAGCGCATGGGGCACAGCGACCTCGCGCACGGTCCCAGAGGCTCGCCAAATGTTCCCTAGCACATCCCCAGAGCGCGCACAGCCCCTCGCGACTCAGCGGGTTCCCCAGCGGCTTCGCCAATGATACCTGGCTGCTCCCCAGCCGGCAGCGCCGGGCCCAGCAACCTTATGGGGTCAAAGCGGATCGCTAAAATGGTCTCTGGCAACTCCCCAGCGATCACATGGGCCCCAGCGACCTCACGCAGGGTCCCAGAGGCTAAACAAAAAATGGTACCTGTCTCTTCCCCAGCATCGCGCGGCCCCAACGGGCCCAGCGACCCGCACGGGTCCCAGCGGACTCGGCAATGGTCCCTGGCCCATCCCCAGCATGCAAGACCGGCCCCAGCGACTTTCGCGGGGTCTCAGTGGTTTGCCAAATGGTCCCTGGCCCCGACCCAGCGTGCGCACGACGCCCAGCGAACTTGCGCGGGGTTCCAGCGGCTCGCCAAATGGTCCCTGATCCCTCCCCAGCGCATTAAGACCAGGCCCAGCGACTGGCGCTGGGTCTCAGCGGCTTGCCAAAATGGTCCTGGCCCCGACCCAGCGTAAGGGCGCTTGGGCCCAGCAACCCCGCTTGAGGGGTTCCAGCTGTCTCGCCAAATGGTCCCTGGCACCTCCTCAGGGGTCCCCAGAGGGGCACCTGTCGCTGGCGACCTCGCGCACGACGGTCCCAGAGGCTCACCAAATGTTCCCTAGCACATCCCCAGAGAGCACAGGCCCCAGCGACCTCAGCTCGGGTTCCCAGCTGGCTCGCCAAATGGTCCCTGGTACCTCCCCAGTGCACGATTCAGGCCCAGCATTTACGCCACGGGGTCAAAGCGGATCGCGAAATGGTCTGGCAACTCCCCAGCGATCACATGGGCCCCAGCGACCCTGCCGTCAGGGGTCCCAGCTGGCTTCGGCAAATGGTCCGTGGCCCATCCCCAGCATGCGCAGACCGGCCCCAGCGACTTTGCGCGGGGTCTCAGCGGCTTGCCAAATGGTCCCTGGCCCCGACCCAGCGTGCGCCTGACGCCCTGAACCTGTGTGCGGGGTTCCAGCGGCTCGCCAAATGGTCCCTGATCCCTCCCCAGCGCGCGCACCAGGCCCAGCGACCCCGTGCGGGGTTCCAGCGTCTCGCCAAATGGTCCCTGGCACCTCCTCAGCGAGCGCACGGGGCACAGCGACCTCGCGCACGGTCCCAGAGGCTCGCCAAATGGTCCCTGGTACCTCCCCAGCGCACGCACTGGTTGCAGTGACCATACGCGGGGTCCCATCGGCTCGGCAAATGGTTCCTGGCTCCTCCCCAGCGCGCGCACGGGCCCAGCCACCCCGGGCGGGGTCCCAGCGGCTCTCCAAATGGTCCTTGGTACCTCCCCAGCGATTGCACGGGCCCCGGCGACCTCACGCAGGGTCCCAGAGGCTCGGCAAATGGTCCCTGGCACATCCCCAGCGTGCGCACGGGCCCCAACGACTTTGCGCGCGGTCGCAGCGGCTCGCCAAATGGTACATGGCTCCTGCCCAGCGCGCGCATGTGGCCCAGCAACCCCGCGCAGGGTCCCAGCGACTCGCCAAATGCAAACTGGTACCTCCCCAGTGCGCACACAGGCCCCAGCTACCAGGCGTGGAGTCCCAGCGGCTCCCCAAAAGGTCCCTGGCACCTCCCCAGCGCTCACATGCCCCAGCGACTTCGCAAGGAGTCCCAGCAGCTCGCCAAATTTTCCCTGGCACCTCCCCAGCGCACACGCACTGGGCCCAGCGACCCCAGGCGGGGTCCAAGCGGCTCGCGAAATGGTCCCTGGCACCTCCCCAGCATGCGCGCTGGCCCCAGCGACTTCGCGCGGGGTCCCAGAGTCTCGCCAATTGGTCGCTGGCACATCCCCAGCGCAAGCACCGGCCCCAGCGGCTCGGCAAATGGTCCCTGGCACCACCCCAGATCATGCACGGGGCCCAGCGACCCCATGCGGGGTCCCTGGCTTGCCGAATGGTCCCTGGCACCTCCCCAGTACGCGCACAGGCCCCAGCGATCTAGTGCAGGGTCCCAGCTGCTCGCCACATGGTCCCTGGCTCCTACCCAGCGCGCGCACAGGGCCCAGCAACCACACGCCGGGTTCCAGCGGCTCGCAAATGGTCCCTGGCACATCCCCAGGCGCGCACGGGCCCTAGTGACTTCGAGCGGGGTCCCATCGGCTCCCAAATGGTCCCTGGCACCTCCCCAGCACAAGCACGGGCCCCAGCAGCTCGCCAAACGGTACCTGGAGGCTGTGTGGTCCAGTGGTTAAAGAAAAGGGCTTGCAACCAAGAGGTCCCTGGTTCAAATCCCACCTCAGCCACTGACTCACTGTGTGACCCTGAGCAAGTCACTTAACCTCCTTGTGCTCCGTCTTTCGGGTGAGACGTGGTGTGGGTGACTCTGCAGCTGATGCATAGCTCACACACCCTAGTCTCTGTAAGTCGCCTTGGATAAAGGCGTCTGCTAAATAAACAAATAATAATAATAATAATAATAATACCTGGCTCCTCCACACCACGCGCACAGGACCCAGCGACCCTGCGCGGGGTCCCAGCCGCTCTCCGAATAGTCCCCGGCACAGCACCAGGACACGCACAGGCCCCAGCGACCCCGTGCATGGTCCCAGCGGCTCGCGAAATGGTCCATGGCACCTCCCCAGCGCGTGCACAGGCCCCAGTGACTTCGCGCGGTGTCCCAGCGGCTCGCAAATGGTCCCTGGCACATCCCCAGCGCGCGCACAGGTCCCAGCAACTTCGCAAGGGGTCCCAGAGGCTCGCCAAATGATCCTTGGCCCCTCCTCAGCGCGGGCATGGGGCCCAGTGACCCCGCGCGGGGTTCCAGCGGCTCGCCAAATGCTCCCTGGCACCTACCCAGCACGCGCACAGGGCCCAGAAACCACGCGCGGGCTCCCAACAGCTCGGAAATGGTCCCAGGCACCTCCCCAGCGCGCGCACGGTCCCCTAGCTTTGCGCAGGGTCCCAGCAGCTTGCAAAAGGGTCCCTGGCACCTCCCCAGTGCACGCACGGAAACTAGCGACCCCATGCAGGGTCCTAGAGGCTTGCCAAACCTTCCCTGGCACCTCCCCAGGACGCGCACGGGGCCTAACAAACCCGCGCCGGGTCCCAGCAGCTCACCAAATAGTTCCTGGCAGCTCCCCAGCACAAACACGGACACTAGCGACCCCAGGAGGGGTCCAGCGGCTCGCCAAACAGTCCCTCGCGCATCCCCCACGCGCGCACGGGCCCCAGCAACCCCGCACGGGGTCACAGCTGGTCACCAAATGTTCCATGGCCCCTCCCCACTGCGCGCACGGGGCACAGCGACCCCGTGCAGGGTCCCAGCGGCTCGCCAAATGGTCCCTGGCACCTCCCCAGCGCGCGCACGGTCCCCAGTAACTTTGCAATGGGTCCCAGCGGCTCGCCAAACGGTCCCTGTCACCTCCCCAGCACGCTCACTGGACCCAGCGACCCCACACGGGGTCCCAGTGGCCCGCCAAAAGGTCCCTGGCACCTACCCAGCATGCACACGGGCCCCAGTTACCACGTGCGAGGTCCCAGTGGAGCGCCAAACGATCCCTGGCACCTACCCAGCACGTGCACGGGGCCCAGCGAACCCGCGCAGGGACCCAGAGGCTCACAAATGGTCCCTGGCACATCCCCAGTGCACGCACGGGCCCCATCGACTTTGGCGAGGGTACCAGCGGTTCGCCAAATGGCCCCTGGCACCTCCACAACGCGTGCACGGACACTAGCGACCCCACGCCGACTCCCAGCGGCTCGCTAAACGGTCCTTGGCACCTCCCCAGCACGCGCAAGGGGACCAGCGTCCCCGCGCGGGGTCCCAGCAGCTCGCCAAATGGTCCTTGGCACCTCCCCAGCATGCACACGGGAACCAGCGACCCCGTGCGGGGTACCAGCGGCTCGCCAAATGGTCCCTGTCACCTCCCCAGTGCGCACATAGGGCCCAGCAACCACGCGCGGGGTCCCAGCTGCTCGCTCACTGGAACCTCATCAGCATGCGCACGGGCCCCAGCGACCCCAGCGGCTCGCCAAATGGTCCCTGGCACCTACCCAGTAACTTTGCGCAGGGTCCCCGCGGCTCACCAAACGGTCCCTAGCACCTCCCCAGCGCGCCTACTGGATCCAGCGACCCTGCGTGGGGTCCCAGCAGCTCGCCAAACGGACCGTGGCACCTCCCCAGCGTGCGCATGGGCACCAGCGTCCCCGGGCGGGGTCCCAGCGGCGCGCCAAATGGTCCCTGGCACCTCCCCAGCGCGCGCACGGACACTAGCCACCCCACGTGGGGTCCCAGCGACCCCGCACGGGGTCCCAGCGGCTCGCCAAATGGTCCCTGGCACCTCCCGAGCACGCGCACGGGAACCAGCGATCCCGCGTGGGATCCCAACAGCTCGCTAAACGGTCCCTGTCACCTCCCAAGCACGTGCACGGAGTCCAGCGAACCCGCGCAGGGGCACACAGGCTCGCAAATGGTCCCTGGCACATCCCCAGTGCACGACAGGGCCCCAGCGACCCCACACCGGTTTCCAGCGGCTCGCCAAACCGTCCCTGGCGCCTCCCCAGCGCACGCACGGGAACTAGCGATCCCGGAGGGATCCCAGCGGCTAGCCAAATGGTCCCTGGCACCTACCCAGCACGCGCACAGGGCCCAGCAACCACGCGCGGGCTCCCAGTAGCTCGGAAATGGTCCCTGGCACATCCCCAGCGCGCGCACGGGCCCCAGCGCCTATGCGCGTGGTCCCAGCGGCTTGCCTAATGGTCCCTGGCCCCTCCCCATTGCTCGCACGGGGCCCACCTACTTCACGCGGGGACCCAGCGGCTCGCCAAATGGTCCCTGGCACCTCCCGAGCATGCGCACGGGCACCAGCGATCCCGCGCTGGATCCCAGCGGCGCGCCAAACCGTCCCTGGCGCCTCCCCAGCGCACGCACGGGAACTAGCGATCCCGCGCGGGATCCCAGCGGCTAGCCAAATGGTCCCTGGCCCCTCCACAGCACGCGCACGGGGCCCAACGACCCTTGTGCGGGGTCCCAGCGGCTCGCGAAATGATCCCTGGCACCTCCCCAGCGCACGCACGGGCCCAAGCAACTTCGCGCAGGGTCTCAGCGGTGCCAAGTGGTACCTGGCATCTCCCCAGCGCGCAAGAATCCCAGCGACTCCACGTGGGGTTCCAGCGGCTCGCCAAATAGTCCCTGGCACCTCCCCAGCATGCGCACGGGGCCCAGCGACCGCGCACAGGGTCCAAAAGGCTCGCCAAGTGATACCTGGCACCTCCGCAGCGCACGCACAGGGCCCAGCAACCACGGGCAGGGTCCCAGCGGCTCGCAAATGCTCCCTGACACATCCCCATCGTGTGCACGGGTCCCAGCGACTTCGCGCGGGTTCCCAGCGGCTCGCAAATGGTCCCTGGCCCATCCTCAGCGCGGGCACGGGGCACAACGACCCCGAGCGGGGTCCCAGCGGCTCGCCATATGGTCCCTGGCACCTCCCCAGCACGCGCACGGGCCCCAGCGACTTCGTGCGGTGTCCCAGCAGCTCACTAAATAGTCTCTGGCACATCCCCAGCGTGCGCACGAGTCCAGCGACCCTGCGCAGGGGCCCAGCGGTTCGCCAAATGCTCCCTGGCTAGTCCCCAGCGCGCGCACAGGGCCCAGCAACAACGCGCAGGGTCCCAGCGGCTCATAAATAGTCCCTGGCACATCCCCAGCGCGCGGACGAGCCCAACGACCCTGTGCAGGGTCCCAACGGTTCGCCAGATGGTCCCTGGCACCTCCCCAATACACGCACGGGCCCCAGCTACTTGTACCGTGGTCCCAGCGGCTCGCAAATGGTCCCGGGCACATCCCCAGCGCACGCACGGGCCACAACGACGTTGCACAGGGTCCCAGCGGCTCACCCAATAATCCCTGGCACCTCCCCAGCACGCGCACGGGGCCCAGCGACACTGCGCGGGGTCCGATAGGCTCGCCAGATGGTCCCTGGCATCTCCCCAGCAAGCACACGGGCCCCAGCGACTTCGTGTGGGGTCCCAAAGGCTCGCAAAATGGTCCCTGGCATATCCCCTGCACGCGCACGGGCCCTAGCGACTTTGCGAGGGGTCCCAGGGGCTTGCAAATGGTCCCTGGCACATCCCCAGTGCGCGCACGGGCCCCGGCGACATTGCGTGGGGTCCCAGCGGCTCGCAAATGGTCCCGGGCACATCCCCAGCGCACGCACGGGCCCCAGCGACTTCGCGCGTGGTTCTAGCGGCTTACCAAACTGTCCCTGGCACGTCCCCAGCGCGCTCACTGGACCCAGCGTCCCTACGCGGGGTCCCAGCGGCTCGCCAAGTGGTTCCTGTCACCTCCCCAGCCCGCGCACAGGGCCCAGCAACAAAGCGCAGGGTCCCAGCGGCTCGTAAATAGTCCCTGGCACATCCCCAGCGCGCGGACGAGCCCAACGACCCTGTGCAGGGTCCCAGCGGTTCGCCAGATGGTCCCTGGCACCTCCCCAGCACGCGCATGGGCCCCAGCGACATTGCGTGGGGTCATAGCGGCTCGCAAATGGTACATGGCACATCCCCAGCGCGCACACGGGCCCCAGCGAGCGCAGGGGCTCCAGTGACATCGCACGGGGTCCCAGCGGCTTGCCAAATGGTCCCTGGCACCTCTCAGCGCGTGCACGGGGCCCAGCTATCCCGCGCGGAGTCCCAGCGGCTCGCCAGATGGTCCCTGGCACCTCACCAGCGCGTGCACAGGCCCCAGCGACCCCGCGCGGGGTCCCAGTGTCACACCAAATGGTCCCTGGCACCTCCCCAGCGCAAGCACGAAACCCCAGCGACTTCGCGCGTGGTCCAAGCGGCTTGCCAAACTGTCCCTGGCACTTCACCAGCACGTGCAGGGGCCCCAGCGACTTTGCGTGGTGTCGTAGCGGCTCGCTAAATTTTCCCTGGCACCTCACCAGCAAGCGCACGGGCCCCAGCGATCACGTGCGGGGTCCCAGAGGCTCGCAAAATAGTCCCTGGCTCCAACACAGCACGTGCACAGGGCCCAGCAACCACGCGCGGAGTCCGAGCAGCTCGCAAATGGTCCCTGGCACATCCCCAGCGCGCACACGGGCCCCAGCGACTTTGCACAGTATCCCAGCGGCTCGCCAGTGGTCCCTGGCACCTCCCCAGCGAGCGCAGGGGCTCCAGTGACATCGCGCGGAGTCCCAGCGGCTCGCCAGATGGTCCCTGGCACCTCACCAGCGCGTGCACAGGCCCCAGCGACCCCGCGCGGGGTCCCAGTGTCACACCAAATGGTCCCTGGCACCTCCCCAGCGCAAGCACGAAACCCCAGCGACTTCGCGCGTGGTCCAAGCGGCTTGCCAAACTGTCCCTGGCACTTCACCTGCACGTGCAGGGGCCCCAGCGACTTTGCGTGGTGTCGTAGCGGCTCGCTAAATTTTCCCTGGCACCTCACCAGCAAGCGCACGGGCCCCAGCGATCACGTGCGGGGTCCCAGAGGCTCGCAAAATAGTCCCTGGCTCCAACCCAGCACCCGCACAGGGCCCAGCAACCACGCGCGGGGTCCGAGCAGCTCGCAAATGGTCCCTGGCCCCTCCCCAGCGCACGGGCCCCAGCGACCAGGCGTGGATTCCCAGCGGCTCCACAAAAGGTCCCTGGCACCTCCCAAGCGCGCACACGGGGCAGAGACTTCGCGCAGGGTCCCAGCGGCTCACCAAATGGTCCCTGGCCCATCCCTAGCCCGCGCACTGGGACCAGCGACCCATCGCGGGGTCCCAGCGGCTCGCCAAATGGTCACTGGCCCCTCCCCGGCACGTACGGGGCCCAACAACCCAGCGCGGGGTCCAAGCGGCTCGCCAAATAGTCCCTGGCCCCTCCCTAGCTTGCTCACCGGGACCAGCGACCCAGCGCGGGGTCAAAGCAGATCGCCAAATGGTCCCTGGCACCTCCAAAGCACGCGCACGGGCCCCAGCAACATCGCGCAGGGTCCAAGTGGCTCGCAAATGGTCCATGGCACATCCCCAGCGCGCGCACGAGCCCCAGCGACTTCGCGCGGGGTCCCAGAAGATTGCCAAATGCTCCCTGGCACCTCCTCAGCGCGCGCACGGGGCATAGAGGTTCTGCACGGGGTCCCAGAGGCTCGCAAAATAGTCCCTGGCTCCAACCCAGCACCCGCACAGGGCCCAGCAACCACGCGCGGGGTCCGAGCAGCTCGCAAATGGTCCCTGGCCCTCCCCAGCACGCGCACAGTGCCCAGCGACTCCGTGCGGGGTCCCAGCGGCTCGCCAAATGATCCCTGGCACCTCCCCAGCACGCACACGGGCCCCAGAAACCCGGCGTGGGGTCCGATTGGCTCGCCAAATGGTCCCTGGCAGCTCCCCAATACACGCACGGGCCCCAGCGACTTGATCCGTGGTCCCAGCGGCTCGCAAATGGTCCATGGCACATCCCCAGCGCACGCACGGGCCACAGCAACTTCGCGCAGGGTCCAAGCGGTTCGCCGAATACTCCCTGTCACCTCACCAGCACGTGCACAGGGGCCCAACGTCCCAGCGGCTCGCCAAATGGACCCTGGCCCCGACCTAGCGCGTGCACGGGACCCAGCGGCTTCGAGTGGGGTTCCAGCGGCTCACCAAATGGTCCCTGGCACCTCCCCAGCGAACGCACGGGCCCCAGCAACCTCGCGCAGAGGCCCAGAGGATCACCAAATGGTCCCTAGCACATCCCCAGCGCATGCACGGGCCCAAGCGATTTCGCGAACGGTCCCAGCGGCTTCCCAAATGGTCCCTGGCCCCTCCCTATCACGCACGGGGCCCCAGCGACTTCGCGTGGGGTTCCAGCGGCTCGCCAAACGGTCCCTGGCCCCATCCCTATCACGCACGGGGCCCCAGCGACTTCGCGTGGGGTTCCCGCGGCTCGTCAAACGGTCCCTTGCACCTCCCCAGCAATCGTACGGGCCCCAGCCACCTTGCGCAGGGTCCCAGAGGCTCGCCAATTGGTCCCTGGCACCTCACCAGCGATAGCAAAGGCCCCAGCGACTTCGGTCGGGGTACCAGTGGCTCGCCAAATGATCCCTGGCATCACTCAAGCACGCGCACAAGGCCCACCGACCCCGTGCGGGGTTCCAACGGCTCGCCAAATGGTCCCTGGCTCCTACACAGCGCACGCACGGGCCCCACCGACTTCACGCGTAGACCCAGCGGCTCGCCAAATGGTCCCTGGCAACTCCCCAGCAGGCGCACGGGGCCCAGCGACCCCGCACTGATTCCCAGCGGCTCGCCAAACGGTCCCTGGCACCTCCCCAGCGAACGCACGGACCCCAGCAACCTTGTGCAGGGTCCCAGTGGCTCGCCAAATAGTCCCTGGCACATCCCCAGCGCGCACAGGCCCCAGCGACTTCGCACGGGGTCCCAGAGGCTCACCAAATGGTCCTTGGCCCCTCCCCAGCGCGGGCATGGGGCCCAGCGACCCCGCGTGGGGTCCCAGTGGCTCGCCAAATGCTCCCTGGCACCTACCCAGCACGCGCACAGGGCCCAGCAACCACACCCGGGGTCCCCGCAGCTCGCAAATGGTCCCTGGCACATCCCCAGCGTGCGCACGGGCCCCAGCGACTACGCGCAGGGTCCCAGCGGTTCAGAAATGGTCCCTTCCACATCCCCAGCACGTACACGGGCCCCAGCGACTATGCACGTGGTCCCAGCGGCTTGCCTAATGGTCCCTGGACCCTCTCCATTTCTCGCACGGGGCCCACCTACTTCAAGCGGGGACCCAGCGGCTCGCCAAATGGTCCCTGGACCCTCCCCGGCGTGCGCACAGGGCCCAACGACCCCGCGCAGGGTCCCAGCGGCTCGCCAGATGGTCCTTCGGCCCTCCCCAGCGCACGCACGGGGCCCAGCGACCTCGCGCAGGGTCCCAGAGGCTCGCCAAATGGTCCCTGGCACCTCACCAGCGATCGCAAAGGCCCCAGCGACTTCACTCAGGGTACCAGCGGCTCGCCAAATGATCCCTGGCACCACTCAAGTGCGCGCACTTGGGCCCACCAACCCCGTGCGGGGTTCCAACGGCTTGCCAAATGGTCCCTGGCTCCTACACAGCGCACGCACGGGCCCCAGCGACTTTGCGCGGGGTCCCAGCAGTTCGCAAATGGTCCCAGGGACATCCCCAGCGCGTGCATGGGCACCAGCGACTTCACGCAGGGTCCCAGCGGCTGGCAAATGGTCCTTCGGCCCTCCCCAGCGCACGCACGGGCCCCAGCAACCACGCGCGGGGTGCCAGTGGCTCGCAAGCGGTCCTTGGCACATCCACAGCGCACGCACAGGCTCCAGCGACTTCGTGCGGGGTCCTAGCGGTTCGCAAATGATCCTTGGCACATCCCCAGGGCGTGCACGGGCCCCAGCGACTTCGCATGGGGTCCCAGCGGTTTGCAAAATGGTCCCTGGCCCCTCCCCAGCGAACGCACAGACCCCAGCAACCCTGCGCAGGGTCCCAGAGGCTCGCCAAATACTCCCTGGCACATCCCCAGCGCGCGCACAGGCCCCAGCGACTTCGCACAGGGTCCCAGAGGCTCGCCAAATGGTCCTTGGCCCTTCCCCAGTGCGGGCATGGGGCCCAGGGATCCCGCGCGGGGTGCAAGCGGCTCGCCAAATGCTCCCTGGCACCTACCCAGCACGCACACGAGCCCCAGCGACCCCAGGCGGGGTCCGAGCGGGTCGCCAATTGGTCCCTGGCACCTCCCCAGCACACGCACGGGCCCCAGCGACTTTGCGCGGGGTCCCAACGACTCGCCGAATGGTCCCTGGCACCTCCCAAGCGCGCATGGGGACCAGCGACCCCGTGCGGGGTCCCAGCAGCTCGCCAAATGGTCCCTGGCCCCTCCCAAGCATGTGCACTGGCCCCAGCGACTTTGAGCGGGGTACCAGGTGCTTGCCAAATGGTCCCTGGCCCCTCCCCAGCGCGCGCACGGGGGCAGCGACCTCGCGCAGAGTTCCCAGAGGCTCGCCAAATGGTCCCTGGCACATCCCCAGCGCGTGCACAGGCCCCAGCGACTTTGGGCAGGGTCCCAGGTGCTTGCCAAGGCCCCTCCCTAGCACGTGCACGGGGCCCAGTGACTTTGCGCGGGGTCCCAGCGGCTCGCCAAATGGTCCCTGGCCCCTCCCCAGCGCGCGCACGGGGCCCAGCGACCCCGCGTGGGGTCCCAGCGGCTAGCCAAATAGTCCCTGGCCCCTCCCCAGCGCGCGCACGGGGCTTAGCGACCCCGCGTGGGGTCCCAGCTGTTCGCCAAATGTTCCCTGGCACCTCCCCAGCCCGCACACAGGCCCCAGATAGAACGCGCGGGGTCCGAGCGGCTCGGCAAATGGTCCCTGGCCCCTCCAAAGCATGCGCACGGGGCCCAGCGACCCCGCGCGGGGTTCCAGCAGCCCGCCAAATGGTCCCTGGCACCTACCCAGCGCACGCACGGGGCCCAGCAACCTCGTGCACGATCCCAGAGGCTCGCCAAATGGTCCCTGGCACATCCCCAGCGCGTGCACAGGCCCCAGCGACTTCGCGCGGCGTCCCTGTGACTCGCCAAATGCTCCCTGGCCCCTCCCCAGCCCACACACGGGGCCCAACGACCCTGGGCGGGGTCCGAGCGGGTCGCCAATTGGTCCCTGGCACCTCCCCAGCACACGCACGGGCCCCAGCGACTTCGCCCGGGGTCCCAACGACTCGCCGAATGGTCCCTGGCACCTCCCAAGCGCGCATGGGGACCAGCGACCCCGTGAGGGGTCCCAGCAGCTCGGCAAATGGTCCATGGCACCTCACCAGTGATAGCAAATGCCCCAGCGACCTCGCGCAGGGTCCCAGTATCTCGCCAAATGGTCCCTGGCCCCTCCCAAGCATGTGCACTGGCCCCAGCGACTTTGGGCGGGGTACCAGGTGCTTGCCAAATGATCCCTGGCCCCTCCCTAGCATGCGCACGGGGCCCAGTGACTTTGCACGGGGTCCCAGCGGCTCGCCAAATGGTCCCTGGCCCCTCCCCAACGCGCGCACGGGGCGCAGCGACCTCGCGCAGGGTCCAAGCGGCTCGCCAAAAGGTCACTTGCACCTCCCCAGCGCGCGCACGGGGCCCAGCGACCCTGCACTGGGTCTGAGCGGCTCGCCAAATGATCCCTGATCCCTCCAATGCGCGCGCACGGGGTCCCAGCGGCTCGCCAAATGGTCCCTGGCACCCCCCCAGCGCACGCACGGACACTAGCCACCCCACGCGGGGTCCCAGTGACACCGCACGGGGTCCCAGCGGCTCGCCAAATGATCCCTGGCACATCCACAGTGCACGCACTGGACCCAGCGACTTCGTTCAGGGTCCCAGCGGCTCTCCAAATGGTACCTGGCACATCCCCACAGCGCGCACAGGGCCCAGCAACCATGCACGGGGTCCCAGCGGCTCGCCAAATGATCCCTGACACCTCCAGCGCGTGCGCACGGGCCCCGGCGAACCCGCGCGGGGTCACAGCGGCACGCCAAATATTCCATGTCCTCTCCCCAGTGCGCGCACGGGGCACAGCGACCCCTCGCGGGGTCCCAGTTGCTCGCCAAATGGTCCCTGGCACCTTCCCAGCGCGCGCACGGTCCCCAGTAACTTTGCGCAGGGTCTCAGCAGCTCGCCAAACAGTCCCTGGCACCTCCTCAGCGCGCTCACTCGACCCAGCGACCCTGCGTGGGGTCTCAGCGGCTCGCCAAAAGGTCACTGGCACTTCCCCAGTGCGCGCCCGGAAACTAACGACCCCACACGGGGTCCCTGGCAGCTCGCCAAATGGTCCCTGGCATCTCACCAGCACGCGCAGGGGTCCCAGCGACATCGCGTGGTGTCCCAGCGGCCTCGTGCACGATCCCAGAGGCTCGCCAAATGGTCCCTGG